>SSNR01000088.1:2099211-2134423 GCA_006937965.1 Callopanchax toddi | reverse complement strand
GGTGATCACAAGGTATTCACATAAAGATGGACTCAGGTGTTTTCAGACACATTAACTGGGGCTGTGGTTGACATTGAACTCTCTTGAACTGGTGTATACGTATACATTTGAAGAATATCACGACTGTTGTGTATTCATATGCTGTTTGTTGCTGTTGTATCTTTTCTCCCTGTTTTGTTTGCTTGTTTGTTTTTGCTTTATTTGCAGGTCTAGAAGTGGACTCTTCACGTCTCTTGTTCTCTTCTTTTTCTGTTTACTTTCTCCCCCATCCCTCTTTCTGTACCCTTCCCTTCACTTTCAGGCTCCGTGTCCAATCAACCATAACAATATTCTAATAAAGATTTTGGGAGTTATATGTAAACAAAAATCAGGAGGAGTTTTATAGCAGTGGCTGTAACCTCTCACCTGAAACGGCAACACTGTTGGGCTTGTTTTTGGCACTCAGACATTATTCTGTTTGCTCCACAGCCGGACAGGACACGGGGTTAAAAAAAAAAAAAAAAAAACATGGTGGAATTACAAAACACTATAACTGCAATCCAAATACAGATGACTGAAGCCGAGGGCCACATATCAGACGTGGAAGATAAGGTGAGAAGCATGACAGAAGACAACAGTCAAAATACTAAAAAGCTGAAGCAGCTCTGGGCTCGAGTAGACGACCAAGAAAATAGAAGCCGCAGGAAGAACATCCGGATTATTGGTCTGAAAGAAGGTCTGGAAAGTGGTGGCAACTTGAATGATTACGTGCTGAAGATACTCGCTGATGGACTGGGTCTACACGGAGAGGAATTTGAGCTTGAAAGATGTCACAGAGGTATGAGACCGCGCCCAGGCTCTGACCAGCCCTCCCGTGTCGTTTTTGTAAGATTTTTCCACTACTCTGCACGGCAAAAAGTCATCGCAACCGCTAAACAGAAGAAAGGTATAATATGGGAGAACTGCCGCTTGTCGTTTTACGAAGATATGACTGCGGAGCGCGCCGCGCAAAGGAAGCTTTTCTCCCCGGTGATGAAGAAGCTATGGCAGAGTCAGATTAAACACACCTTGGCACATCCAGCGACACTTCGGTTTACATGGAGAGGTCAGCAGAAGAGCTTTGACAACGTTGAGGAGGCGGAGAAATTCATACATGAGAATATTCAAGATCAAGATAAGGGGGAGTGACTGAGGTAAACTACGTAGATGGGAGAGCATCGCTAATTCCTTTACAAGATGGGGACCGATTCGCTGGGGCGTCGCCAGGACAGCTGGAGGAACGGTCAGAGATTGCTGTCTGCGGGACCTTCACGGACCAGAGACGGTTCTGCCCACAGGGCTTTTGCACTGTCATGTTCCTTTTTTGGACAGTGCTATTTTTGTTGTTGTTTTTGGTTAGTTCTGGTAAAGACTTTTTAGGTGAGGTACTGTTTTCTTTGGTCCACACAAAGCTGTCAATATATGTTTCATGGTTGTAGACTTAAAATATAGGGCTTTTATTTATCTTAATGTGGAATAGTTATGGGCAGTAAAGATGTTAATATTGTATCATGGAATATAAATGGCTGTGGCACACCAGTTAAAAGGAAAAAAATTCTTAGCTACCTTAAGTCTCATAATGCTGATATTGCTTATATTCAAGAAACACATTTTGCAAATGAAAGTGAAGCGTTGAAGTTAAAAAGAGATTGGGTCGGGAAAGTATTTCATAATTCAATATCAAGCAAAAGCCGTGGTGTTATGATATTTATTAGTAAAAGGCTAAACTTTGTATTATTGAAACAATTTCAGGATGAAGATGGACGGTTGTTAGCTCTACAGGCTCTTATTAATGGAGTTCAGGTTGTTCTATGTAATATTTATGCCCCGAATAAGGATGACCCTGCATTTATACATAAAGTTAACAAAATGTTAGAGAATATAAAGGGTCATATTCTGTTAGGTGGAGATTTTAACAACGTGATGGATGAGTGTATTGATAGAAGTGCCATCAATGTGCTTTTAAATACTAAAACGGGGTTGGAATTAGAGACTTTAAAAGAAGACCTTGGTCTAGTGGTTATTTGGAGACTAGTACACCCTCTGGAAAGAGAATACACCTTTTACTCTCACTCACACAAAACATATTCCAGATTAGATTATTTTTTGATTTCCAAATCATGTGTTGATTTGGTAGTGAATTGTACAATAGGTGTTATTGCTCTGACTGACCACGCACCTGTGGAATTGCACATAAATCTAAATGTTGAGAAAAACAGAACGGGTAGATGGAGACTAAATTCAAGCTTACTACAGGATGAACAATTTATTTCAGCTCTTAAGGAGGATATAAAATGTTTCTTGGATAGAAATGTTGGATCTACTGACAGGTTGGCCACTGTGTGGGATGCTCTGAAAGCATTTATTTGTGGAAAGTGTATAGGCTTTAGTTCTAAGAAAAATAAGGATAATAAGGTAAAAATAAAAGCTTTGGAGGAAAAAATAAGTAATTTGGAGAATCAACTAGCTAAACAATTTGATGAAAATAAATTTAAAGAGATTTGTCAGCTTAAATTTGATCTTCATGAAATTTATAACAAAAGAGCAGAGTATGCCCTTTTTAGGCTTAAAACCAATTTTTATGAGAATGGTGAAAAAACAGGCAGATTATTAGCAAGACAACTTAAACAAATAGATAGCCAGAATATTATCACAGCAATTAAAAATAATGATAAATTAGTTACATCCTCTTCAGAGATTAACATGGTTTTTAAAGAGTTTTACCAAGACCTGTATACATCTGATAACAAAGTAAGCATGGAACAGCTGGATGCATTCTTCGATACGATAACAATTCCAAAAATTTCAGAAGAAGGTGGGAACAAATTGGAAACCCCTCTAACAGAGGTGGAAGTGAAGAAAGCTATTGGTGCGATGAAAACTGGAAAGTCACCTGGGATAGATGGCTTTCCAGCAGAGTTTTACCAGAAGTTTATAGATTTGCTCTGCCCGTTTTTAACTAAAGTTTTACATGAAGCTTTTGAATATGGACTACTACCTGCAAGTTTTAACCAGGCAGTAATATCCCTAATTCCAAAAGGCGACAAGGACTTAACTGATCCGGCAAATTACAGACCAATAAGTTTAATTAATGTAGATTGCAAGATTCTATCAAAAGTATTGGCAACAAGGTTAGAAGCAGTATTACCACAAATTATCCATGAAGATCAAGTCGGGTTTATCAAGAACAGATCTGCTTCTGATAACATGAGAAGGTTATTGCATCTTTTATGGTTAAATAGAAATAACATAAATCCTGTGGTGGCTATATCTTTGGATGCTCAGAAAGCTTTTGACAGGGTAGAGTGGAGCTTTCTGTTTACCGCACTTTCAAAATTTGGATTGGGTGACAATTTTTGCAGATGGATTAGAACTTTACAGTATATTCAGGGCCAAAAGCAGCCATGCATCCATAAAGATGTTGGGAAGATTACACCATACAAATGAAGCCTCAGAAGGTCAATGGGACAGTTTTTGCACCTTCTACAACTTGATGTGGACATTTCAGTTGGATGCATCGAACACTAAGCCTCACTGTTCTGTGTTGATTTTGTTTTTATGTTTATTGTTCTAAAATGAAAAACTTAATAAATATTTGAATTACAAAAAAACAATGGTTACCACAGTGACCCTAACGACTCAACAGTGGTTACCACAGTTACGCTAACGAGTCAACAACGGTTACCAGAGTTACTCTAATGAGTCCACAACAGTTACCACAGTGACCCTAATGACTCAACAGTGTTACCACAGTGACCCTAACGACTCAACAGTGGTTACCACAGTTACGCTAACGAGTCAACAACGTTTACCAGAGTTACGCTAACGAGTCAACAACGGTTACCAGAGTTACTCTAATGAGTCCACAACAGTTACCACAGTGACCCTAATGACTCAACAGTGTTACCACAGTGACCCTAACGAGTCAGCAGTGGTTACCACAATGACCCTAAAGAGTCAGCAGTGGTTACCACAGTGACTCTAACGAGTCTACAATGGTTACCACAGTGACCGTAACGAGTCAGCAGTGGTTACCACAGTGACCGTAACGAGTCAGCAGTGGTTACCACAGTGACTCTAACGAGTCTACAATGGTTACCACAGTGACCGTAACGAGTCAGCAGTGGTTACCACAGTGACTCTAACGAGTCTACAATGGTTACCACAGTGACCCTAACGAGTCAGCAGTGGTTACCACAGTGACCCTAACGAGTCTACAATGGTTACCACAATGACCCTAACGAGTCAGCAGTGGTTACCACAGTGACCCTAACGAGTCAGCAGTGGTTACCACAATGACCCTAAAGAGTCAGCAGTGGTTACCACAGTGACTCTAACGAGTCTACAATGGTTACCACAGTGACCGTAACGAGTCAGCAGTGGTTACCACAGTGACCGTAACGAGTCAGCAGTGGTTACCACAGTGACTCTAACGAGTCTACAATGGTTACCACAATGACCCTAACGAGTCAGCAGTGGTTACCACAGTGACCCTAACGAGTCAGCAGTGGTTACCACAGTGACCCTAACGAGTCAGCAGTGGTTACCACAGTGACCATAACAAACCAACAGTGGTTTCCACAGTGATCCTTAAAAATATATATGCAGTTACCACAGTGACCTTACGAACCAACATATCAACAATGATTACCATGGGAGCCCTAATAAGACACTGACTGCAACTTTAACATTTCTGTTTGTTCTCTTTGGTCCTTACACTTTATTGCCAGGGCTACATGGTGGTGCAGTCAATAGAACTGATCCTTGCATCAAGAAAGTCACAGGTTTGATTCTTGTATGCAATCTCTCTGCGTGCAGTATGCATGTTCCCTCCATGTAGGGGTGGGTTTCCTGCCACGGACTAAAATCATGCATGTTAGGTTATTTGTTGGCATTAGAGTTGCTGTTCCCTTAAAGTTTCACTTTCACTCCTGGAGCAGCAAACTGCCATGGCTTTCTTGTATCACAGCAAGAAATTTGTAGTGTAACACACACAAACACACACACACACACACACACACACACACACACACACACACACACATCCCAGACTGCAGACTCGTTCATAGATGTTTTTGTGGCACTTTAAGATTTTTATTTGAGTATCACTGCTTTAGATTGTCCCTAGGTGTGAGTGAGTGTGTGAATAGTTGTAAGTCTCGTTTCCATCTATGTGCCCTGTGATGAACTGGAGACCTGTCCAGGGTGAAAAATAGTTCTCATAGAACTGTTACTACTGATACTACTGGTACTACTAACGATGTTATTGACTAATCTTGTTAGATGTGAGATGTCCCATAAACTGGTCCTACTCAATTATAGGCTTTTCATCAACCTAATGGACAAACAAAGACTTTCTGGATCCATCTCACTCATCTATCATATGGACACTGACAACAACCCTCTCACCAGAGATTTTTTTTTCTCCATTGGATGGTTTTGGTGCACATTAACTTTAAAGAAATAAATTTAAATAAAACACACAGCAAAGACCACACCCTGAACTTGGTTAGCTGCTCTGAGGTCTCGTCTCGTCTCGTCTTCTTCCGCTTATCCGGGTCCGGGTCGCGGGGGCAGCATCCCAATTAGGGAGCTCCAGACGGTCTTCCCTGAAACACCTCCCTGGGGAGGCGTCCAGGGGGCATCCTAACAAGATGGCCGAACCACCTCAGCTGGCTCCTTTCGACATGGAGGAGCAGCGGTTCTACTCCGAGTCTCTCCCGGATGTTCGAGCTCCTCACCCTATCCCTAAGGCTGAGCCCGGCCACCCTGCGGAGAAAACTCATTTTGGCCGCTTGTATCCGCGATCTCGTTCCTTCGGTCATTACCCAGAGCTCATGACCATAGGTGAGGATTGGGAGGTAGATCGATCGGTAAATCGAGAGCCTTGCTTTATGGCTCAGCTCCTTCTTCACCACAACAGACCGGTTCAGCGTCCGCATCACTGCAGACGCTGCCCCAATCCGCCTGTCGATCTCCCGCTCCTTCCTTCCCTCACTCGTGAACAAGACCCCGAGATACTTGAACTCCTCCACTTGAGGCAGGCCCTCTCTCCCGACCTGGAGTTGGCAAGCCACCCTTTTCCGACCAAGAACCATGGCCTCAGACTTGGAGGTGCTGATCCTCATCCCAGCCGCTTCACACTCGGCTGCGAACCTCCCCAGTAAGAGCTGTAGGTTAGAGCCTGATGAAGCTAGGAGGACCACATCATCTGCAAAAAGCAGAGACGAGATTCTCCTGTCACCAAACTCGATACCCTCCACACCACGGCTGCGCCTAGAAATCCTGTCTATAAAGGTTATGAACAGGACCGGAGACAAAGGGCAGCCCTGGCGGAGTCCAACCCTCACTGGGAAGAGGTCCGACTTACTGCCGGCTATGCGAACCAAACTCACACTCCTCTGGTACAGGGACTGAATGGCCCTTAACAAAAGACCATCCACCCCGTACTCCTGGAGCGTCCCCCACAGGGTGTCCCTGGGGACACGGTCATAAGCCTTCTCCAAATCCACAAAACACATGTGGATTGGTTGGGCAAACTCCCATGACCCCTCCATCACCCTAGCGAGGGTAAAGAGTTGGTCCACAGTTCCACGACCAGGACGAAAACCACATTGCTCCTCTTCTATCTGAGGTTCAACTATCGACCGGACCCTCCTCTCCAGTACCCTGGAGTAGACCTTTCCAGGGAGGCTGAGGAGTGTGATCCCCCTATAGTTGGAACACACCCTCTGGTCCCCCTTCTTAAAAATGGGAACCACCACCCCGGTCTGCCACTCAACAGGAACTGCCCCGGATGACCACGCAATGTTGCAGAGACGTGTCAACCACGACAGTCCTACAACATCCATCGCCTTGAGATACCCAGGTCGGATCTCATCCACCCCCAGGGCACCGCCACTGCGTAGTTTTTTGACTACCTCAGCGACTTCTGCCCCAGAGATTGGACAGTCCGTCCCCAGGTCTCCCAGCTCTGGTTCCTCATAGGAATGCGTGTTGGTGGGATTGAGGAGCTCCTCAAAGTATTCCTTCCACCACCCAACTATAGCCCCAGTTGATGTCAGCAGCTCCCCGTCCCCACTGTAAACAGTGTGAGCAAGTTGCCGCCTTCCTCCCCTGAGGCGCCGGATGGTTTGCCAGAACCTTTTTGGAGCCGACCGATAGTCTTTCTCCATGGTCTCACCAAACTCCTCCCACGCCCGAGATTTTGCCTCGGAAACTGCCACTGCTGCACCCCGCTTGGCCCTCCGATACCTATCTGCTGCCTCTGGAGACCCACAGACCAGCCACGCCCTGTAGGCCTCCTTCTTCAGCCTGACGGCTCCCCTAACCTCTGGTGTCCACCAGCGGGTACGGGGGTTACCGCCACGATTGGCACCGGCTACCTTGCGACCACAGCTAGCAACAGCCGCCTCAACAGTCGCAGAGCGGAACAAGGCCCATTCAGACTCAATGTCCCCCACTGCTCTCGGGACGCGGTCGAAGCTCTGCCGGAGGTGGGAGTTGAAGACCATCGTGACAGGCTCTTCTGCCAGGCGTTCCCAGCAGACCCTCACTATGCGTTTGGGTCTACCAGGTCTGCGTAGCATCTTCCCCTGCCATCTGATCCAACTCACCACCAGGTGGTGATCAGTTGACAGCTCCGCTCCTCTCTTCACTCAAGTGTCCAAAACATATGGTCTCAGGTCAGATGATACAACTATAAAGTCAATCATCGACCTGTAACCTAGGCTGCCCTGGTACCAGGTGTACCGGTGGGCATCCTTATGTTTGAACATGGTGTTTGTTATGGCCAAACTGCGACTTGCACAGAAGTCCAAAAACAGAACACCACTCGAGTTCAGATTGGGCGGGCCGTTCCTCCCAATCACGCCCCTCCAGGTCACGCTGTCATTGCCCACGTGAGCATTGAAGTCTCCCAGCAGGACTATGGAGTCCCCAGTAGGAGCGCTATCCAGCACTCGTCCCAGGGACTCCAAAAAGGGTGGGTACTCTGAGCTGCTATTTGGTGCATAAGCACAAACAACAGTCAGGACCCGTTCCCCAACCCAAAGGCGCAGGGAAGCTGCCCTTTCATCCCCTGGAGAAAACCCCAACATACAGGCAGAGAGTCTTGGGGCTAACAGAAAGCCCACCCCAGCCCTCCGCCTCTCACCCGGAGCAACTCCAGCAAAGAAAAGTGTCCAACCCCTCTCAAGGACTCGGGTTCCAGAGCCAACGCTATGTGTCGAGGTGAGCCCGACTATATCTAGCCGGTATTGCTCAGCCTCTTCCACAAGCTCCAGCTCCTTCCCCGCCAGAGAGGTAACGTTCCATGTCCCGATAGCCAGTTTTTGTGTCCGGGGATCAGATCGCCAAAGCTCCCGCCTTGGTCTGCCATCCGATCCACATTGCACCAGACCCTTCATGTTCCTCCTGCAGGTGGTGGGCCCACAGGTGGATGAGCCCATCTGTATTGTCATGGATGGGCTGTTGTGGATAAGGGACCCCAGCTGCTAATTAACTACCTGGAGCTACGCTACGACACGGTGAGCTGAAAATATTTGTCTGAAAGACGGCTCAACCTGACCTGCACGTTAAAAGTGCAGAGCGATAAGTTTCACGACAGATGTCTGGAGCTCTGACATGTCCCCCGTGTCGCTTTTAGTGGCTGAATGAGAGCTTAGCGCCTCACAGCGCTACGTTAAACGGTGTCCGTAGTGTCGGCTGGATGAGAGTTTAAGCTGCCGCCACTTCGCCGCGTCGTCTGTGGTCAGCGAAGTGGTGAAATCCCATTGAAAATTTCAGAGGTTCAGGCGGCGATTTAAAGTTCGGCTGCGCCTTCTCCATGTTAGCTTAGCCGTAGCAGCTCCCACTCGCCATAAGCTTAGTGCCACACAGAGCTACGTTAAACGGTGTGGTGTCGGCTGCGTTGAACAAACAGTGCAGCTCGTAATGAACGGGCTGCTGTCACAGCGTGCTGAGTGATGTGGTTGCATGATGACAAGTTGTCACACAGTTAAAACCCTGATCCAAGTGAAACAGACTCACAGCTGACAGAGCAGAAACACAATCCTAAACAAAAACCTGCCACCGATGCTTAAGGCTGAGCTTGATAAATCTGTTTGATCAATGGTGAAAACAAGCTGGGACTATCTCTGATTGTTTTTATTTTGTTTACCAAGCTAGAAATTGAAGATTAGTGAAGTTTCTTTTAAAATGGATGTTTCATTTTTGTTTGCACAGTGGCACAAACTCACTGTAAAGAGCAGATTGATGTTTATTTTTTTATTTCCAAGTTTTTATTGCCAGTGCAGCTTTTGTTTTCCCCTCAATTTCAGCTCTTTAATTTATTTGACATTGTATTTTAAATTCCTAAATGTGCTGACTGAGACATTTAATAGAGGGTTTGTTTTGTTCCAGTTGATTTTTACATTTGACTAAAGTAGTAAAGCTACTGTTCTCAGTGTCAGGTTCTTTATTTTAAAAGGGTTAAGGTGTTATACCACTAACTGCACTGACTGAGCAGGTGAAGTTTTATTTTTTTATTGTTTTACAAATCGTGTGAAGCTGTTGGCTTATTTAGGATACCAGTACTGGTGCACAGCAGTGGCGTAGCCAGAAATAGATTTTCGGCCAGGCCTAATAATAAATGGCTGGGCCCAAAAATGTAATTGAAATAAGTGTATTTGTAAATGTCACTTTTGTTTAAGCAAATGTGTCTATACAGTGATTCGTCGTTTATTCTGGGAGTTACGTTCTAAAAATAACCCGCAATTGCGGTCAAATCCGCCAAGTATCAGTTATGTATTTTTACAATTATTCCAGAAGTTTTAAGGGTGTAAAACCCCTCACTACAAACTTTATACACTTCTCTCAGACAGGCATTAACATTTTAACACTGATCTCGTTTAAACACAACCTGACCATCAGAACGGCTGAATAAATCACTTAATTGATGTTTCTGATCGCGTCTGACGGACACCTGCTCGTTGCGGTTAAAAAAAAAAAACACACAGCTGATGCTGAGAGAAGTGATCTGAGAGCTGCTCTGTGTTTATCACTAGAGGTCTCAATTTCAGCCCGAGTCATGGGGTCGGGTCAAATACATTAATTATTTCAAGTCAGACAAAGAGAGAGAGAGAGAGAGGAAAAAGAGAGAAGCAGAGAGCGCACTGTTTGGAGACATCATGCTGCTCCATGGTTCTGGTTCTGCAGTCTGTCAATCAGTTAAAAACATCTTTTCTACCTGTAAAAGTGTAGATTTTCATTCCCACCTTGCTGCAGAAAAGAAGCTCATAAAGGGAAGGGAGCATCATAAGGGCGCTACTCATCCAGACTCTTGGTCAGCGCGCAAAAGGGAGTCAGGACGCACTGCGCTCCGCTATGGAGGAGATCGTCAGGACGCATGAACACTGCGCTGTAAAAAAAAGTTTAAAGCATGCAAATTTGCACAAAGCATTCCGCGAAAGTACAAGGCTGCAAAATGTGAACTGCAGAAGAGAGGAACCTGTCAGAAACCGACAGAAAGATCTTTGAACAAAACATCTAAATTCCAAAGCACATTAACCCTGTAACACAGGACAGGTCCTCCACTTTTTGTTTTTTGAAACATTTTCAAATGAAGATTTGTTTTACCATTTCTTAAATCCTTTGGTTGACACTACAAGTCACAGCAGCATACACACAGATGCGCTGTTACCGTAGCTCGTCTGGAGAGTTCAGAAATTATTCAAAATAGCCAATGAGAGCAAGACTTACAAATGATGTAATAGTTATGAAATCACCACAACACATTCATGCTGTTGATGTCAAATTTACTCTGTTCTATTTCACTTCATGATGACTTAAATGAGATCCTTCAAAAATAAAACAAATATATATAATTTTGTTGAGGAAGCCATTTGATTGGGTGGGCCCCGGTACACAGTGGGTGGGTCCAGGCCTGCCCATAGCCACGCCCCTGGTGCACAGCTATAAAATAAATGTTTATTCTGTACATTTGTCTATTTTATGTGTTTTTTAAAATAGGAAAAAATATGTTGCCCTGCAAAAAAGGATGATCCCAATTTTTTTTGCATAGTGAGAAATAGTTCATTAGGTACTACAGCGTTGTTTTTCTGTATCGGTATCGAATCGGTATCGACTGATACTAAACCTCTGATATCGGTATCGGAAGTGAAAAAAAGTGGATCGGTGCATCCCTAGTCTGCACCCTGGAATCTCAGGTCTGCACCCTTGGGTCTCGAGTCTGGACCCTTGGGTCTTGGGTCTGTGCCCTTTGGTCTCAGGTCTGTGCTCCTGGGTCCCGGGTCTCTAGGTATGAGCTGGATCTGCCCTGATGTGGTCAATTGCTGGTGGGGCCCATGGGTGCAGGTGGGGATAGGGTGCTGCTCCTGCGGTGGTCTTCCTGGGGTTCCCGTACTCTGGGTGGCCTCTGGATGTCTGGGGCTCTGGTCTCCTCCATGTCTTCCATGGGTCTTGGGGGGAGGGTCTGTGGCTCTTCGCACCCACTATTGAACACTCCTATAGAGAACCTTATATACACAAGCACGCATGCATACAGGCAGGTGCTCACAAGGTGTTCACACAAGTATGGACTCAGGTGTTTTCAGACACATTGACATGGGCTGTGGATCGCACTGAACACACCTTGAATTAGTCATTACTGTGTACATTCCAAGACATTGTAATTGTTGTATATTGCCGGACAGGACACGGTGAAAACAAACAAATAAATAATCCTCCCCCCATGACCTTATGACCCCTGGTGAGCTGCTTTCCCAATACAATGCTGATCTTGTTGATCTTCTGCAGCTGTTTAGATGTGGGATTCCCCTCGCTATGAGCAGATGGTGTCTGTCATATCGCTCTCTGATTGGCTACACAGTAAAAACCCCAGTGTTAAAACAGCACTAGAGAGGGTCCATATGAGTCCACGGACTCATATAGATTATTTCTAGTTTTGTTTTAACGCTGGTGTTTTGACTGTGTACACGTCACATAGGCTTAACCCTTGGGAGGGACACCACACATTGTGATATCGAACCCAGACAATCCAACATGTTGGATTTCCCCGATTTGTGATCAGACCGGTCCCAACGTCCTTCCTAGCACTTTACCACACCACACACAACAAGAATATCTGATAAAATTATCTTTAGAGACATTATGGTAATCTGGTTCATCCTTAAGATTGTTGAAAGGGGAGAATTGGGGCAAAAATCAGCACATCAAAAGATCAATCCCTTAGGCAGTAAGGCAGCGGAGTCAAATCAACACTTAACCCACAGCTGGACAAGAGAAGAATTCAGTACATTTTTATGCACACAAAAACAAGACTAAAAATCATGTCTCTTTTCTCATTCTGTAAATGAGTTGATGCTGTTTGCTGCATTTATGAGACATAATTTGGTTCCATTCTTAGGCCTCAGCAAAATCATTTAGCAATGGATAGACAGCTTCCAGAACCCAAAGCCTCAAAGGATGTGAACTTTTAGTAAAATCTCCGGAGAAGAGGAGAAGTAAGTGAATCCTGATTGTTGAGCCTTATGTAGAAAATAAGCCTAGACAAGACATGGACTGGAGGCACAGTCAAACTGTTTACAAGAAGGGACAGAGCAGACTGGACGTCTTAAGGTGCCTTAACTGTTACAAAGCTGCAAAATTTTGCAGATGACACAAGATAATAATTCAGCAGCAGGGTGTCTTGGGTATGGGACATCAAGGACAAGTCAAACATGAACCCTGAATTTGATTGTACAATGCCACTGTTCCCAGTGAATCAGTAAATGGAAATAAGCATCATGTTGGTCCTGCATAGCAAACCAGTTCCCTCAACTGCCAAGTGAAACATCGGGAGGAGGAGGGGGGCAGTTTAACAACTTCATACTTGACAGAAAGTTCCTGTGCTTTTATAGAATAATAATATAAACTCAATAAAGAGCCTGGTTTGGTTTGTCAAAAGTAATGGTTCACATTCTCCTTTAATAACAAAACTGCAACCTCTGCTAAAAGAGTCAGAATGTCAGGTCCTCGTTTAGAATGCTGGGTACAACATCTCAGGAAACACTGGATTGATGATATTGGGAACACTGGTGTCAACAAACATGGTGCTGGAGAGTTACTCATCATGCCAGAGCTTGACAACAAGCATGCACCGCCCTTTTCTCAACGGTGTGTGGCCTGGTGGTGATAGGTGCCCGTGTAGCTGACACGAAAGGGACACAAGTTGATATAAATGGTATTTCATCTCCTATGAGTTGTGAGACTTCTCAAGCTCCTCGGAGGCCTTTAGAACTGGTAGCACAGTCTTACAGTTTAGACTGTAGCCCTGCCCATCACTCCTTCCTCTCACATCTGTTCCATGTGTGCAAAGACTGAGGTGGATTAGAGCAGGGACGATTTTAGCCCATTTTGGGGGGTGCTGCAGCACCCCTAAATTGAATCATAGCACCCCTAAAAGTTGAGATTTTAACTATTTTTTTTTACTTCATGTTCTTTTTAAAACCCTGGTTGAAGTGGGCGGTACGCAGTACCGGCACTTCTAAAAATAGCTCTTTAGCATTCCGCCACTTCTCGGGACGCTGAGAATGTACTCATAGCATCTCGGAACGCTCAGTAGTGAGCGTCCGTTTAAATCAGGGGTGTCATTCATACGGCCCGCTAAGGGGTTCAATCCGGCCCGCTGGATGAGTTTTGAAAATAATAAAATTAGGGCTGGGACTTTAACGCGTTAATTATGATGCACGTAAAAAAAAATGCAATTAACGCAACTTGCGTTTGAAGCAAGGCTGAGCTCTTGTCAGCATCATTTCCTGCTGTCCAGACGCTCCAATCAGACCTTTGACGCACGCAGCCCGTGCCAAGGTCCTCCTTCGGAGGATCCAGCCCCCCCACTTGCTTCACCTGTCTACGCGGTCACCGTAAAACTCAGCCCTCCGCTCCGTCCTTTCACCACAAAAACCGAAAAGGATCGGCAGTGAAACTGCACGTCTCTAGCCTTATAGGTTTATTCCAGCCAGTGGAAATGACGGGTCGCATCCAAAGTGCGTTTGTTGGATGCAGCGTGCCACTGAACTTGTCGTCCTGCGCGCTGTGCCTGTCAACTTGGCCAGTGATGAATCCTCCACATCTAGTCACAGCGTGAGGCCAGGGCTTCCGATCGCGTTACGCACAGAGATCAGTTCCCAAACTGGAGCGTTTGCGCTCTGTGCATCCTGGTCCGCGCCTTTGGTTCGTTTCTGGCTCAACACTCGACACGCACGCCAGCTACAGCATCGCTGAGCTGAAGCTGATCATTCTAACTAGAGCTGGACGTCAGCTGGGCGCACAGATCACCATCCTGCCACTGAGGGACAAAGACCTGAATGGGTTTGGATCCAGATCTGGGTTTTCCCTCAGACCTGATCTAAATGAAACCATGGTGAAACTGATGGTGTCCAGTCAGCATCACCTGGATTTACTGGTTTTATACAGTTTTAGATGAAACACAGAGTTCTACAAATCCAGACCCTATTTGAAAAGATAAACCAGAACCAAAGCCACACTGGTCTATAAACAATAGAGGCCCTCATTGAAAACGAGGCAGAAGTCTCCAGACCAGACCGTGGGTCAGTCTGAACACTGCAAAAAATGATTCTCTCATCCAGGTGTTTCCACATGTAGGAAATATTTTATTATTAATATTTTAAGACAATAAAAGTTTTGTGTACTTCTGCACAATTGTCTTAAGAAATATTTGTTTATCTTGTGTTTTGTAAAAGAGTTTTTGAATAAATGTGAAGATTTTCAAATGTACTTGTAATTTTTCTTGCATGAAAACAAGGAGAAAACATGCACTTGTTATTTATAGGTCATTATTTTAGGATTGTACTGGTCCGGCCCACTTGACATCTAATTTGTCTGCATGTGGCCCCTGAACCATCATGAGTTGGACACCCCTGGTAGTGGTCAGTGAGCTCACGTCCATAACACCTCCGTGTTTGGGTTTAACCGGCATAGATATACAAATGTAGACGCCTCATTAAGCGCTGGAACCTTTATCGAGGGCGTAAAGAGGCATCTGTGCATACATGTCTATGTTCTCGTCTGCCGCTCTTCACAATGCGCAGGCGCAGACTGACCAAGCGAACAGTGGTTTCTATGACAACCGGTCAACCGCGCATGCGTCGTTCTAGCTGCTGTTGCCGTGTTTATTAGCTTAAACAAATGATGAGAGATTGAAGGTTTCATTTTCTGTTTGGCTTTTTTGATAATTAATAAAGCAATGGAAATTAATTTTGAAATTGTAATCATTTTATGTACGTAGACAACATTTAATTTAATTTGATTATATATGAGATTTGAGCTGAGCTCCTTCCCTTTCAATTTGCATTATGATGCATAGAGAGAGGGGGACGTCTTTTTACTGAGCTATATTTACACTCAGGAATCTCAACATTTCATGTTCCGACCTCCATTAAAGAGAGTACCACCACTTCTTGCTGTCCACTTCAAGCACTGCTTGTAAATATATAAAAAACCATACAGTATATGGTTGAAACGTTATATTTTAACAGCTTAAATAGAGCAAACCTCCCCCGCCTGGGAAATGGTTTGTTCCGTTCCCAGACTCACTGCACTGCAGGAGACGTGAGCTGAGCGACTCACTCCGCTGTCCGGTTCGGTTTCAGATGTGCACGCTGCTCTCCAGGCTGATCTGGCACCTCGGTGCCACGTTTTTGTGAAGCATTGTCCCGCATTTACCTTAATTTTCATGTGCCACAGGAATTGGCACACTGTCCACCTGGCATTAACACCAAGCGCTTCCTCTTTGAAGTATTTCTGCGCTCCGCAATGATTTGTGCTGTAAAAAATAGTTCAAACGTGTTTTGAAGTAAGAGAAGTTGCTCTTTCAGGTTAGTTTATTGTTATTATGATTATTTCTACTCCACAGTTACATTGGACCCGAGGAGAAGAAATAAGTTACAGAGGACAAAAAGCAGGTTGAGGACCAACTGGATCTGTGGTGCAGTGCTAAAGAGTCAGTCTTTCACATGGGAGGAGTGGGTTCAAAGCCCAGCCTGGGCAGGAGATAACATTATTATTTTTCCTTAAGAAGATAAATAATTAATTAAATATTATTTATTTATTTATTCAAATCCATTTCACTTTTGCTATGGCTCAGCATTTAAATAAACTAAAAATCTGATTTGAAATTGTGTTAAAATTTGAAAAACAGTGAAATTGAACTCGCCTGGCAGCTCTCTGGGTGCTGAGCACCCCTAAATCTCTAATCCTAGAATCGTCCCTGGATTAGAGGATGATGTTGATTCACTACTAAGCAAGGGAGGTGGGTGCAAAGAGAAGGGCACTGCCACTTGGATTGGCCAGCTAGAGCAGTGCATATACAAAGAGGAAGTCATCATTGTGGCAATGACACTGCAGCATAGTGTGAACTGAACTTGACTACCAGATCTGCTAACATGCCCAAACAATGGAGACCCATAAATGACCAGGAGACTGGAGTGAGCTATTTTAATCAAGAGAAGCTCTGCAGAACTGGATATCAGTTTCCCTGAAGAACTTCTCACGGTGGTTATCTCATTCCTTTTGACAGGAAACCCCTGCCAATATGTGAAAAGTCGATCCAACGTGTCGCCATGGCTACCCCAGTGGAGGGCTTTATGTCCCCTGCTAGAATATGGATCACAGTCATTTAACAAAGCTCAAGTTCATAAATAGAACTTGTAAATTAGTTCAATTCAAAGGTAGAGCAGCAATAATAAATACAGCTCAAATAAAATCATTTTCTGGACTCTCAGGAACCTAAAGCATAATGTAATCACTAGCAGGAATTCTAGTCTGACAACCTGCAAGTTTCATGACAGCCAGCACATAAACACATACCACCTTCAGATCACATGTGTGAATATAAATTGTAATTTTTTTCAATAATATTCCAGCCCTACAAGATTTGTTAGTACACTGTACACCTGCCTCTACCTGACTAGAGGTCCTACAGGTCCACTCAGACTTCCACCGGTCAAGCAGCAACAGCATACCGTGAGAGAGGCTGCTCGCTGCAGAACCAGAAAGGTGGAGCTGCACCAGGTTCAGCCCCGCCCATTCAACCAATCAGACCCGGTGTAGGTACCACATCTGCTTGGGCTGCCAGTTCAGCTCGGGGTCCTTCTCCTACCGACGACGTCACACTACGGCAAAGCCACTCGGACAAAATACATAGTAAATCTCTGTCGATGCTGTTCTTCCACACATGTTTTGGAAAGAGTTTAGCAGGTTTGTTCATAAATACACGTTTCTTACCACCTAATGTTTTCTTTATAACTGTAATTTGTTAATAAAAACACAATATTGCAGTTTTTTAGTAAAGAGTGTGAAACTACATCAAACCAACATCAGACTGTGCCAAATAAGCACAACGGTTTTTCTATGTGAATTTGTTCCTTGTGTTTACATATT
The DNA here is from genome assembly GCA_006937965.1 of Callopanchax toddi. Classification (NCBI taxonomy): domain Eukaryota; kingdom Metazoa; phylum Chordata; class Actinopteri; order Cyprinodontiformes; family Nothobranchiidae; genus Callopanchax; species Callopanchax toddi. Next base: position 2,116,963 of record SSNR01000088.1, on the reverse strand, counting down.
TAGCAGTCCTGGTTGTTTGTATAAATGTAGGATTATTCTGTATATTTCGTTAGTTCTGGTGTAAATAAATCTAAAGATTCGTTCAAAAATAAGTTGTAGTCCTTACTCCAGTTAAAGACTACAATCGCGACCAATCAAAAGCTTCAGCGTTAACGTGATAACGTAACTTTTACGAACGTGGTAACGTCACTCCAGTTCGTCGTACGTTCAGCCAATCAGCTAGTGCCACGTAATCGGCAGGCGCAGGCCCCGAGCCAAACTGGCAGCCCGAGCAGATGTGGTACCTACACCGGCCATTCCATCAGAGGCAGCTCCCACACCTCCCGTGTGATTGGTTACACTGGGCTGTTAGATCTGAGAACGAGGTGTTGCATCTCCGCCGGATCCAGAGCACAAAGTCCGGCGGAGATGCAACACCTCGTTATCGGGTAATGCTGCGAGCGTGTCCGCGGAGCTTTGTACGGTGCTCCTGGTCCAGCGCAGCTTTGAGCTGCGGGTCCGCGAAGCAAAGCTCCGTTTGGGTCCGGCAGAGCTTTGTGCTCTGGGTCCACGAAGCGCTCAGGGTTTCCCCAGTGCTTTGGCCCTCGCCAGGAGCAGCTGCTAGCTGATAGCAGCTAACAGCCGCTATCAGCGGCTAATGGCTAACGCTACGAAGCAAAGTGGGCTAGTTCGGTTTTCTCTGTTAGGCTCACTGTCTCTCGTTATAGTCCGTATGACAGAAAACGTTTCTCATTCACAAACTAATACTGTTACAAAAACATGACTGAAACCCCGAGATATTGAATCAATTTTGAGGATATGTTTAATCCTGAAAACAAGGGGAAACAGAAGGAGAAACAGGCAAATATTCAGTTATTTTCTTGTAAATTCACTCTTTTGCAATAAAGTTATTTTTTTTAAAAACAGCGGACAAGTCAGCAGGGCTGTGTAGCGGGGCAGGGCTGACTCTGGTTGAATGGGCGGGGCTTAACATGGTGCAGCTCCGCCTTTCTGGTTCTGCAGCGAGCACTACTTGTACCTTGACCCCAACTGGAACGTTCAGGAGCTAATTGTTGAAGTCCTGATGGTAGCTAACCCTGAAGTGAACTCGGCATGGTTTCCTCATAATCATCTCTCTTTGTTTCATTAACAGACGTGCAGGTCCTCCATCTGTCTGCTGGCCTGCCTCAATGTGATCTAGAGAAATCAAGAGGTCCTTAAAACCACTAAGAAGCATGGCTCAGTGAGGAGTCTCCACAGAAACCAAGAAATGTGTTAACTTGCTGAGGCAAAAACAGGAATTTGATTAGTGGAAAAGACATCAATTTGAGGTTAAATGTACAACTAACACAGGAGGATGTCCCTGCCCACACAGAAAGGTCTACTAGGTTGACAGTTTATACATCAAAGGAGAGACTGGAGCAGGCCAGTCTAATGGAGTACAGATACTGTATGTACAAAGATGATGAAGTATTAGATATATTACTTTTTAAAGAACGACCTGTCCACAGAATCACCATCTTAACATGGTGGAGGTTTAGGTTCCCCAGAAACAGAACCTTAATGGTGGCAGAAATCTGGGGATGTTCTGAGTCTGCCGTGTGTGCTTGTGGATGACCAGAACATGACGTGGAACAGTAATACATACTGTATCTATTTTAAACTAGATCATCATTGAGGCAGCTTAGCTTTAAGGAATCACACTACCTAGATTGGAAAACTACTAACAGCCTACTGTCTCTGTTCATGGTTCTGCAGCTCCACTGGGGCATTAAGGTCACCCAGTTGGCTGTCCTCTCCCCCCACCTGAAGAACTGCACAGTCCCCATTGTCTCAGGATCATAGACAACAATGTCTCATTGCTACAATACCAATAAAGATTCAGATTCTGATGGGAACCTCTGATCTACTGAAGTCAAATCCAAAAGGAGCAGAGTGGCTTTAGTCTGGGTCGTAGAATGGTGGGGCAATTCTATCCTCTCGCTGAGGGGTCATGGGAGTTTGACTGTCCAGTCAACACATGGGTTAAGATGGCCTCTGTGTCTCCTGAGGGATTTACTGCAGGAATCGCGTAGGCTATTGTTGCTTTGACGACTTATATTTCTGCAGTTCCAAAGTACAAACGGTCTCATGAAAAAATGTGAATTGGACTGGACCAGGACCCCAACAGAGACCCAACTGTTCACTGAGACACTGAGGTGTAATTGTGAACAAACTGACAGCCGTGAAAATGTTCTTTTTTTTTACAATAGAGTCACAAAACGTCTTGATGATGTCTCAGTTTGTTTGCAGTTTAATCTGATGTTATTCCTCACTTGGTCTCTCATTTCTCCACTTTTTGTCTCACAGAAACCAGGGTGCCCCTGAGGACTCTACCACTACTTAAAACAGAAATTTGTTGCATAATCAACCAAACCAAGAACCCTCATGGATTTTGTTTACAGTTTGCTGCAGCCCAGTATGAGTGAAGGACTGGGGTGACTGGCTGAGGACTGGTTGCACAAAACACAAGAGAGAAGCTTCTGTTTTCACACAGATTAGAGCTTCAAATAATCTACAGACTCTAGAATAACTGAAGAGAAAATATATGTATGGATCAGAATCCTGTAGCTATGAAAACCGTCTGGTTTTTAAACACAGTCAGACTTCCCTTCTTTTTCTGTTTTACATCCATAAGAATTAATATTTAATAATAAACGCAGCATGTGAAACTACTCACTGAAAATTATTAAGAGACGCATTAAAATTAAAGTTTTCATGAGGTTTAATTTAACCATCCATTCATTAAACATCATTCAACCCATTAACCATCCAACCATCCACCATCATTCATCCTTCTATCCATCAACCATCGTTACCAATCTATCAACTAGGGATGTGAATCCCCACCACTGCTCCCAGTAACGATACGGTGAAGCCCTCTGCTGATACGGTTCATCCCTGCTGACGATTATTTAATGGTTTGAGTTCGATACGATTCATGATCCTGGATGCCTCCCTCGGGAGGTGTTTTGGGCATGTCCCATCGGCAGGAGGCTCCCGGGTCGACCCAGGACAAGCTGCAGGAAATACACGTCCAGGTTGATCAGGGAACGCCTGGCGTCCAGCTGAGGAGCTGGTGGACTTGGCCGGGGAGATGATGGCCTGGGATGCCGTACTTGGGATGCTGCCCCCGCGACCCGGATAAGTGGAGGAAGGCGAGGAGGCAAGACGATGCGATTTAAAATGACTTAAGTCATTACAGAGAATTTTCAATTCCTCTCTCTTTCTCTGTGAAAAATGTATTCGATACTCAAATTCAACTTAAAAATGCACTTCATTATGGTTCAGACAAAAGGATTGTTTAATTCCTAATAAACACTAAATCATCAGCAACAATTTTTCATTTGTTGTTAGGCTCATTAAACAATTAATTGATGTGGCCAATTAAAAAAAATAGACCTCTTAAAAATAAAAGATGTGAACCATTAGCAAAGCTGTTTTCTCAGGTCCTCCTTTAATTAATAGTGTTTTCTGTCTGCAATTTTACATGAACACTTGTTAAACCTACTCTAATCAACATTTCCAGCATTAACTCTGTGCATTGTGTAAATAAGTTCAACATAGAGTCTCTAGTACTGACTAACAGATTCTAGTGGCTAACAGAGCAGAGATCATTCAGATTCACTGATGTTGCTCATCTCCTCCTCACCTTACCAGGTTTTCTGACTGTGACTGCGCGCCACCTGGCTCCTGTAGTTTTACTGATGGTGCGTTCAATGCGCCTCAACTAAACGAGGACATGGCAGATAAACTATGAACTGATAGACCAGTTAAACATGGAGTCGTTGCTGTTAGATCACTGGATGGTTCTCCCAGGTTTAACAGAAACCTCCGTTAAACGTGACGCGAATGAGTGCTCACACACACACACACACACACACACACACACACACACACACACACACACACACACACACACACACACACACACAGTGTTTGCAGCACCTTCAGCTCGCCCCACCTGCGTGGAGCTGCTCAGTATAAAAGTAGCTTGTGAGATGAAAAAGGCTGGACACCCACTATCTAATCTATGTAACCATTGTTGTTACTGATGAGAGACTCACAAGAAACATACGTTGTGCATTTAGCCGTCAGTCGTGTCCGATGCACGCTGAAGCTACTGGTCCTACACGTCAGTGAATCTCTACATCCCTACTATCAATCATTATTCCATCCATCCATCCATGGAAATGATTATAGACAAATGTTACTTTATGAATATTCTGCAATAAAAGTTCAGATCAAAAGCCTTCAGGAGCTTCCTGTGGATGTTTGGACATTATTTTACTGTATTTAGTTTCAGACCTGAACTTATCTACTTTTGCTTTCCTACCCCTGACCTCTGACCCTGTATCAGGGTGTAACAGGTATATTTTTCACACATTAAACATAAAATTATGTTTTAAGAATCACTTTATATTTTATAAGTGGATGCAGCCTGAACATGGCATACTGGTTTAAGTGGTTTACCTGAGCTCCATGATGATCATCGTTCACTGTACCGGCTCCTGAGTGGAGGTCTAGGTTTAAACCATCACTAAGTCACTCAGCTGAGTTTACAGCTAAAGTCTAAACTGAATCGACTTACCTGTTGTTCCAGCTACACCTGGTTCAAAACTGTAATCATTTGTGACCAAACATCAACAATCTGACATGTCCTGAGCTCAGACTCAGAGACGTGGACGTGACCAGGTTTATCATCTATATCTGCACTAACTCAGACAATACAAGGCTTTAGACTTGATATCAGGGCCCCAGAAACCTTTGTTTTTACGCAAAGTAGAACTCTTCATGGATCTGGATCCATCTTCCTTCAATCTGAGTCCCTGATCGTTCCCCTCCATTCGGTATGAAGCTCGGCCCAATCGGACGTGGAGTCGAGACTTCTTCTCTCTTCCTTATGGTTGCATTACATCTGTGTGAAGATGCTGCACATAAAAACATCATCCTACAGGTTCATGTTAGACTTTTCTCTGCTTAAACACAGCTGATTAGAGTTGAAGCCTCATTAAGAGTTCCTTCTGCGCTGAGAGGGAACCTCTGGTTGGATCAGGAGTGTTGGAGCAGTGGAACGTCTAAAAGATGAAGACAGGTCCAGGACCAGGACTGGGACTAGATACTGGACCTCTCTATATGATTAGATTAATTTAGCTCTCAAACATATTTATGGAGTGTTTAATGCCCCAATTGGTGAAAAACTGAAACTGGACCTGATATTGTGCTGAACCCACCTTCCAGCCTGCAAAACCTCAGAGCTAAACCAAAATATTTTCTCATGATATTTATGTTGTATTTCACTCATTTGAAGGTTTTTTTGTCTGAGGATGTGGGTTACAGCTGATTTGTACCGTTAGCACAGGGACTGCTGCTGCATCGATCAATTTTCTTCTCGCAGTTGGAGCCGGTGAAGCCGGCCGGGCAGCGGCACCTGTATCCACCGGTGTCCATCTCCGCGCAGGTTCCTCCATTAAAGCACGGCCCATCTGCACACGTCATGGCACTGATCTCACAGTTGTTCCCATAGAAGCCCTGAGGGCATGCACACAAATAACTGTTCGCCAAATCCTGGAGGGGAAAAACAGGAGGAAAGAAGATATCACGGAAAAGTGTGACTACTTGATGAACTGACAGCAGCAAAAACCGTCGACGGACAGAAACACATCCTCATCTGCAATAAGCATAAGAAACCCCCCACATTTAGAATGGATTGGTAGAAATGTTAAAGAAAGATCTTCCTGTCACAAGCTGGTAAAGGACAGATGAATGTTTTGGTAGATCTGCAGATTCTAAGGTACAGGTCCGACCTTTGAAGGAACCCACAGAACCTGCTGGATGTCAGCCCTGCTCCTGATGGGTCAGGGTGTTCTGCTGATTCTCATCAGTGTTTTATGAAACCAATCTGATGTCTGGGTCCTTCTTAAACAGGTTTCTATTATTTATGTTCACTGTAATTGAATAAAAACTGTCAGCTGTGATAGCCAATCAGCTCTTGAGTTCCAGGCCAGCTAGCAGGTCTGATGTTTGTGTTGACGTCCTGTGATTGGAAAAGGTCTCAAGCAGCAAAACTATCTAGACTAAATCCGGAGATTCGTTAGCTACCAACAGCTATCGGTGTATTGTTTTAACCCACGATGGCAGAAGAGAAGGGTTCCTGTCCCAGACTTTAACCGTCATTTTCAGAGAAGTAAATATGAACGTTACCATGGAAAACCGCTTCAGAGAAACGCTGGAATTTTACAGCTAGGACTATCTGCTGCATGCACCTGATGGGTTTGGTGTTTGGAGCTTTTATTTGGAGGAGATGTTGGTGAGTTCAAGCATATGTTTTGTGTTTATTTCATTAGTGATCCATCACCTGTTGCCTGTGTCACTGAGCTTCCACATCCGTATGAGCTGAAGGCTGCTGCTTGATATGCACTGTAACACAATACTGCCCGGACCAGTTCGGACCAACTCAAAAATGTGCGTTGACCAGTCTATATTAAGGGGAATGTAATGTGTAGAGTACAGTAGAGTAGAGGTGTAATAATTTAGGATGGACTAAGCTGAAAATCATTGAAGACCTAGAAGTGAAATGCACGGCCTGCCACTGCAAACCTCTACAGTTAGAACGCTATATTACCTGTTAGTTAACCTCTACACTAAGAACACTATATTACCTGTTAGTTAACCTCTACACTTAGAACACTATATTACCTGTTAGTTAACCTCTACACTAAGAACACTATATTACCTGTTAGTTAACCTCTACACTTAGAACACTATATTACCTGTTAGTTAACCTCTACACTTAGAACACTATATTACCTGTTAGTTAACCTCTACACTTAGAACACTATATTACCTGTTAGTTAACCTCTACACTTAGAACACTATATTACCTGTTAGCTAACCTCGACAGTTAGAACACTATATTACCTGTTAGTTAACCTCTACAGTTAGAACTCTTATATTGCCTGTTAGTTAACCTCTACAGTTAGAACTCTATATTACCTATTAGTTAACCTCTACACTTAGAACACTATATTACCTGTTAGCTAACCTCTACAGTTAGAACACTATATTACCTGTTAGCTAACCTCTACAGTTAGAACACTATATTACCTGTTAGTTAATCTCTACACTTAGAACACTATATTACCTGTTAGTTAACCTCTACACTTAGAACACTATATTACCTGTTAGTTAACCTCTACACTTAGAACACTATATTACCTGTTAGTTAACCTCTACACTTAGAACTCTATATTACCTGTTAGTTAACCTCTACACTTAGAACTCTATATTACCTGTTAGTTAACCTCTACACTTAGAACACTATATTACCTGTTAGTTAACCTCTACAGTTAGAACTCTATATTACCTGTTAGTTAACCTCTACACTTAGAACACTATATTACCTGTTAGCTAACCTCTACAGTTAGAACACTATATTACCTGTTAGCTAACCTCTACAGTTAGAACACTATATTACCTGTTAGTTAATCTCTACACTTAGAACACTATATTACCTGTTAGTTAACCTCTACACTTAGAACACTATATTACCTGTTAGTTAACCTCTACACTTAGAACACTATATTACCTGTTAGTTAACCTCTACAGTTAGAACTCTATATTACCTATTAGTTAATCTCTACACTTAGAACACTATATTACCTGTTAGTTAACCTCTACAGTTAGAACTCTATATTACCTATTAGTTAATCTCTACACTTAGAACACTATATTACCTGTTAGTTAACCTCTACAGTTAGAACACTATATTACCTGTTAGTTAACCTCTACAGTTAGAACTCTATATTACCTATTAGTTAACCTCTACAGATAGAACACTATATTACCTGTTAGTTAACCTCTACAGTTAGAACTCTATATTACCTATTAGGTAACCTCTACAGTTAGAACACTATATTACCTGTTAGCTAACCTCGACAGTTAGAACACTATATTACCTGTTAGTTAACCTCTACAGTTAGAACTCTTATATTGCCTGTTAGTTAACCTCTACAGTTAGAACTCTATATTACCTATTAGTTAACCTCTACACTTAGAACACTATATTACCTGTTAGCTAACCTCTACAGTTAGAACACTATATTACCTGTTAGTTAACCTCTACAATTAGAACTCTTATATTACCTGTTAGTTAACCTCTACAGTTAGAACACTATATTACCTGTTAGTTAACCTCTACAGTTAGAACACTATATTAGAACACTATTTTACCTGTTAGTTAACCTCTACAGTTAGAACACTATATTAGAACACTATATTACCTGTTAGTTAACCTCTACAGTTAGAACACTATATTAGAACACTATATTACCTGTTAGTTAACCTCTACAGTTAGAACACTATATTAGAACACTATATTACCTGTTAGTTAACCTCTACACTTAGAACACTATATTACCTATTAGTTAACCTCTACACTTAGAACACTATATTACCTGTTAGTGAACCTCTACAGTTAGAACTCTATATTACCTGTTAGTTAACCTCTACAGTTAGAACTCTATATTACCTGTTAGTTAACCTCTACAGTTAGAACACTATATTACCTGTTAGTTAACCTCTACAGTTAGAACTCTATATTACCTGTTAGTTATCCTCTACACTTAGAACATTATATTACCTGTTAAACCTCTACAGTTAGAACACTATATTACCTGTTAGTTAACCTCTAGTTAGAACTCTATTTTACCTGTTAGCTAACCTCTACAGTTAGAACACTATATTACCTGTTAGTTAACCTCTACAGTTAGAACTCTAGATTACCTGTTAGTAACCTCTACAGTTTAACATCAGAGAGAATTGTAGTTTTTGGTCTCATACCGGGCCAATCACAACGTTCTAATAGTTTGGTGGGCGGGATTCACCGATGACAGTAGATCATTTAAGACTCTGAAAGTAAACAACATGGCGGACTCTCGGGAGCTGCGTTCGTTTGAAGCAGCTTTGTCATTAACTTTGGACAATTTAGATTTGGGCTTTTCTTTAAAATGTGAACAGATAGATTAACTTAAGTCTTTTATTTTGAAAAAGGATGTATTGGCTGCTTTGCCGGCAGGATACGGTAAAAGTTTCATTCATCAGCTGGCTCTGGTTGTTGCTAAATGGCTCTGATTGGTCCTTGCACTATCCAATAGCATGTGAAGACAGTTTGATTGACAACTGCTGATCCCGCCCCTATGAATGAGTGGTTTCAATGGCTCGTGGCCAGACTATACACGTATGTGAATGCATAGTCTTGCTTGCCAGGCTAGCAGGACACAGCATAGTGATTCAGACATTGATTGGTTGAAACAAACTACATGTTTTCATGCTAAGCTGTAGAGGTTAGTTAACAGTTTATTTTAGTGGGACATTAAAGTTTAATAACTGAAAATTAACCACGAATTTGTCACCAATCTGTTGCAGTATCTCTCCTGATCTTTCTCAACATTAGTATAGTATTTAGTATTAGTATTGCTAAGATCACGGGTCAACTTCTTGTTTCTAGAGGCTCCTTCCACTTTGAGTGATGTCACTGGATGCTGTGGTCCTTAATGTCGACTGATGGAATGACACTTCAGAATGACGCAAACATCACTTTGAATGTTTTTAGGGGGACGAGGTGCTTCTGGTGACGTACTTTGCAGCTGCCGCCGTTCTTGCAGGGGTTGCTGTCACACTCGTTGGTCTCCATCTCACAATTCTTGCCAGAGAATCCTGGTGAGCATGTGCAGGTGTAGCTTCCCTCACCTGTATTGGTGCACGAGGCACCGTTCTGACACGGCTTGTGGTTGGTGCAGTAGTTCAGGTCTGGAGGGACAAAATGAGATGACAGAAGGACGATGATCAACAAACCAGGGATGTCAGTCAGCCGTTTATCTTTTCTTCATCCACATAAAATGCACTACTCTCCCAATGAAAAGACATGAAACCAGTCAAACAGCAGAGTTAGCCTTTTTAATCTTAGTTTTACATGATGGTTAAGATTTCATCTGCAATTTTAAAAATTTAAGCTGCAGAGCCATGACACAAAAAACACATTTATGAAGTAATAGGAGTTCCTTTATGCCGTCATCTTATAATGAATTAAACATCTGAGGTATAGCAGCTCTCTGGATTAGTTGTCGGGGGCTTATGTGTTAAATAAAAACAATGACTACGTGATGAATATTTGACATCAAACTTCCAACACATAGCAGCTCCAAACTACAACTTACTCTTAGTGATATAAATTTAACCTAAATTTAAGTAAAGAGACCCTGATGGGTTTGAGCTGATGATGCATCAATAAGTAAAAATTGAATGAGAATCCCACAAAGCAGATGATGTGGTTCTGTTTTCAGACATGACCTCCAGCGTGCACCTGAGTGGTTTGTAGAAGAGTGTGAAGTGGTTGGGAGGAGAGTCAGTTCATCCAATCAGAGGAAACAGTTCTGGACCAAAAAAAGGTGAGATGATTCCTCTGGATGAGTCTTTGTCTGAAGCAGAACACCTTGGGATTTTGTCAGCAAGTGATGGAGGCGAGATGGACTAATGGATCGAGGCTCTGCCGTAATGAGGGCGCTGATCCGGTCTGCCGCAGTAAGGTCTCCTCTGGTCACGAGACCTGGATCAGCACCAGAAGAACCAGATCCTGAATCCAGGCAACTGAAATAATCTTCCTTCATAGGACATCTCAGAGTAGACATACTGCTGAGTCAGCGGAGGTGGTTCCCTCTGTGCAATTTCCAGGCACTGGGAGGCGGTTTCTATATCCTTAAAAGACATCTTTCTGTCTTTTAAAGATGATTGTCATCTGAGGAGCTTTTTCAAGTCTTTAACAGGGAACCTGCACCACCATGCTACCCGTCATTAACCATGCTCAAAATACATCCAACCTTGGTTAGTTTGTAACAGTACGAGTTAGTTCTATTGTCTATATTTTTAAATAAAACAGATAAATAAATCAGCACATTAACTTCAGGAATACTGAAAAGTGATAAGGACTGAGAATGGTGCCAAGGGGAACGCCACTGAAGATCAGAGCAGATGAAAACTGTAGTTATGATGCTATTTCTGAAACATATACCAGTAGAATGACCTGTAGTTGTAACTTTACACCGTTACAGAATATTCTGTGCATATTCACCATCAGTTGAATCAGTGGACAATCTGAACTGGGCTTTAGACTTTCTCATAGAAACCGTTACATTGCACAATCGCCAAAATAAAACTCCTTCATGAGGCTGACTGTGGAGGTGAAGCACTCAGAAATGTTCAAAGTGGCTAAAATGTCTAAAGAAGCATCATCAGTGGACACTTTGTGACTTGTCTGGTCCTCCTTACTGATCCAGATGACTCTCACCTAGGAGGGATCAAACATCATTCATTCAACAGTTTAGAACATTGGTGATGAAAGCACCGTTTGGCAACACCGCAGCAGAACGAGGTACCATCGACCTGTAAGAGATCGCTGCCATCAGGACAGAACCTCTTCTTTTCCTCTCGTCCTGTCCCTTTAGGGGTCTCCACGGACCCAATCCCAGTTTAGTGTCTGTGAGTCAGAAAGTGAAGAAATGTGAGAAAACTCTGGGATGATTTGTAGACCAGTGAATCAAAGTCATCATGACTGACTGGAGAGAACAAACAGAATCTGACATTCAGAGTGTGATAAAGCTGTGGATAAAATGAGGCTGACTTGAGATCAAAGTCAAAAGCAAGTACAAATTTGTGGGACAAAATTTCCACTTTTGCCAAAAAGTTGCATGAATGTCACGAATGCTGTAATTTTATGAAACGTACACACATATTACAGTAAGTAGAAATGTCGTAAGTTCCTGACCCCCAAGATTCCAATCTGGTTACTTTCACAAAACCTTGCATAACCAACTCAAACAGTTCTAGCCCAGTGAGATACACAATAAAACGATGAGAACATGACATAAAAATAAAAAAGACATTTTTAAGCAACTTTTTTTTTTAGCAAAAACCGTTTTAAATACCCAAAATTAGCTGCTACTTTGTCATCAACCGGACCTGAAAACTAGCCATGAGTTTAGCTCCAGTTAAAGCTGCACTCGGCAGGTTGGTAGGTATCACTAGCTATTTTACAGAAACACGACTCAGAGCTCTCCCCCCTCCCGTCAGGTATAATCCGTAAGCCAGCCTTCCCCCAGACATGGGACCATGCATTTCCACGGTTACAATAGAGACCAAAACTCCAGCTGTTGAAACATTCCCCCTGTTTTTTCCTCTTTCTACCTCCAAATGTTTTTAGTTTTCTGCTAGCTGAAAGTGAAAATGTGTTTTTCTTTTTGTGACTCTGGTATTTTTTCCTAAAATTAAAGCGCTAACAGCCGGCTGTTTCTGTCCTTCTCTCACTTCCGGAATGTTCTGCTGTAAAATGTGGCCGGGCGAATTAATGGCGGTGTAGGTACCCGATCTGCTCGGGCTGCCAGATCGGCTCGTGGTCCTCCTCCTGCTGATGACTTCACACTACGGCAAAGCCACTTGGACAAAATACACTGTAAACCCCTATCGATACTGTTCTTTCACACATGTTTTGGAAAGAGTTTAGCAGGTTTGTTATTAAATACATGATTCTTACCGCCTAAATGTTTTCTTTATATCTGTAGTTTGTTAATAAAAACACGATGTTGTCTTTGTTTTGAAATTACATCAAATCAAGATCAGACTGTGCCAAATAAGCACAACAGTTCTCATATGTGAATGTTTTAAATGAATTTATATATTTAGCAGGCCAGGCCGTTTGTATAAATGTAGGATTATTCTGTATATTTCGTTAGTTCTGATGTAAATAAATCTAAAGATTCATTCAAACGAAGTTGTAGTCTTTACTCCAGTGAGAAGGACTACAACCGCGAATTTGTCCGGACCAATCAAAAGTTTCAGCGTTAACGTGCATACGTAACATTTACGAACGTGGTGACGTCACTTACGTTAGTCATACGTTCAGCCAATCAGCGTGTGTTACGTAATGGGCAGGCGCAGGCCCCAAGCCGACCTGGCAGGCCGAGTAGAGGTGGTACCTACACCGGATCCAAGCAGCGCGGAAGTGCAGCGCTTCAGCAAGACAGACAGCCGGATTGGCTGAAGTTGCTGAAGTTTTTAGAGAACAACTACTTTATTGATTTCTTTCTGGGTTTTTTAATCTCCACAATATATTTATAGCTATACTATGTTAGACCGTTGTTAAGAGGCATGAAAAAAACATTAAAAGCTACATTGTTTACCAAATTAACGAGTGCAGCTTTAAACTACTTCCAGTTTCTAGAGACTCCGCTCACTTTGACTGATGCCACTGGTAGGTATGGTCCTTACTGTAGATAAATAACTGACAGTCATATTTTTAAAACACATTTATGCAGTAATAGTAACATTACTGTAGCTGTCTTGCTAAGCTAACGTTGATGTAAGGAGGCTGAATGAGCAACACTCAGCTGTTTCCTATTCAACGTCCTGTGAAGGATGGAAAACCTGCTGGAGGAACACCAGAATGTTGGGGGGGGAAGGGGGGGAAGGGGGCTTGTTCGTTCCTCAGCCCATCTCCGAGGTCCAGGCCAGATATTTCAGACACAATCAATACATCAATTACATTATTATTATTCTGACGGTCCGGTTCCAAATGAACCACGGACCAGTACTTCAACAGTTATTACTTTTACCTCAGCAATTTCAACTTTCAAACTAAAATTTTGCTAACAAAAACATTCTATCAAAACAACATGATAGTCCTTAAATCAACGTATTTAATTTTGATCCATCAAAGTCAACTTTATTGTTAATTCTGCTACATGTACAGTGCATACATATACAGAATCAAAATGATGTTTTCCCTCAGTCCATGTTGCAACATTAAAACACAAACTTACAGTACAACAGAGGAAGATAACTGAGTGATTGTCCTGCTAGAGGGACACTTATCATCACGGAGGGTTGATATGTGCAAAACGGAACAGTGTAGAGTAGTGCAAAGGAGCTTGATTCAGTTGTATAAAGTGACAAAACAACAGCATGAACAATACACAGTAGAGAAAACAAAGGCACCAGCATAAAGTGACAGGTGCAAGTGTGTGAGCACGTGTAGTCGTGAATGAGTGAGTGTGTGTGTGTGTGTGTGTGTGTGTGTGTGTGTGTGTGTGTGTGTGTGTGTGTGTGTCAGACAGCACGGGAGGGAGGATACGAGGAGCACAGTGGAGGCAGAGCATGGAGGCGGTTGAGCTTCCTGATTGCCTGATGGATGAAGCTGTCCTTCAGTCTGCTTGTCCTGCCTGGAGACTTCTTAGTCTCCTCCCTGATGGCAGCAGACTGAAGAAGCGCTGAGTCGGGTGTGTAGGATCATGAGCAATCCTGAGAGCGTTTTTGGTGAGGCGGGTGTTGTAGATATCCTGGAGGGAAGGGAGGGAGACACCGATGATCTTCTCAGCTGCTCCCACTATGTGCTGGAGTGTCTTCCAGCAGGACGCGGTGCAGGAGCCGTACCACACCGTGATGCAGCTGGACAGGATGCTGTCAGTGGTGCAGCTGTAAAAACTGTGCATGATGGGTGTTGGAGTTCTTGTTCTTCTCAGCTTCTGGAGAAAGTAGAAGTGCTGTTGTGCTTTCTTGGCTAATGCTGCAGTGTTGTTGGACCAGGAGAGATCTTCTGTGATGTGCACACCCAGGAATTTGGTGCTGCTTACCCTCTCCACGACCGTGCCATCGATGGTCAGAGGAGAGTGCTGGGTGTGTGATTTCCTGTAGTCGACAACAATCTCCTTCGTCTTTTCCACGTTTAGGGACAGATTATTCTCTGTGCACCACCCGGTCAGGCGGCTCACCTCACTCCTGTAGTTAGTCTCATCGTTGTTGCTAATGAGAACCACCACAGTTGCGTCATCCGTGAACTTGGTTGGAGTTGTGAAATGGTCATGGGTCATCTGCATGAAGAGGAGGGGGCTCAGGCTGGTGTTTGAACATCGGTATAGGTAGAGAGAAGCTGACAACACTGTTTTTCAGAACCATGGCCAGAACACCTACGCCCAAAAAACCGACGGGCAAAGAGCCACTCCGACTCTTTCATCTCTGTTTTTGTTAAATCCAGTAATGGTTTTAACTGCTCCCAGTCCAAACACCTACTACAACATACAGGACGCTAGCTGCTAAAGCTCCAACTTTAACGAGCATACCCGATGATGTTAAAGATGTAGTTCGCTTGTAACAACCAACCACTGGCTGTTCAGTATGAAATGTTTACATTTGTTATTAAAATGTTCCTACTTTTCATTTTGCAAGGCTAAAAATTAAAAATGTTAGAAATAGTTGAAAATATTTCTAATGTTAATAGTATAAAAAAAATCTTGAGGGGGCAGTGTGAGGGGGCGACGCCCTCATACACCCCCTTGTGGTGCCGGGCCCGCTGATGTCACGGGTTCATCACGGTCCTGGGAGACAAAACTAGCTCCTTGGTTCTTATGGAGGATGAACACACCTGTAGTGTTGTTGTCAGCACACTTGTGAACGTTCATACTGATGAATCAAACGCACCTTCAGAGGGACTCAGCTCTGAACAGTCCTAATGTTTGTTTAAATTTGAATGACTGAACTTTATGAAGCTCGAAAAATGATTTGACTCACTAGTTTGAATCTGTCCTACTCCAGAGGAGACGCTGCTGCTGATGGTGGTCAGTCAGAAGGTCTCTGGCTGGGCCTCTCTGTAGATAGCTCTAAGCCAGGGGTCTGCAACCTTTAACATCCAAAGAACTATTTGGACTCGGTTTTCACGGAAAAAATAAGACTGGGAGCCGCATATACTTTTTGTCTTCTAAAATTAATATAACACTATATATTGCCTTGTCTTACCTTAATTCTTTGTTTAAACAACTATGTGTTGTTTATGAAATCTATGTAGTGTTACAGAGAAAATAACTATTTTTGTAATGAACACATTTTTAACATTTTTTATTTTTGAAAAAAGAACTAAAAATGTTATACGCTGAGTTGAAGTTCTTTTTTAAATGAAACTAAACTAAACTACTAAAACTGTATAAAACCAGCTAAATGTCAAGGTGATGCTGACTGGACCCCATCAGCTGGAGGTGGAGTCACAGACTCACACAGTCAGAAAGGAGTCCTGTCCTCTGCTTTGATTTTATTAAGATCATCCCTCAGAGGGGGTGGAGACAAACCTTCACTTTCACTGATTAAACAAAGATAAATACATCAGATAAATACAAGAAGAGGAAACATTTCTCCACTAAGTCCACAGAAGTTCCTGCCTTTGACCTTGACTGTATCTCAGTGTCACTGTTCCATTAAACATCCACTATGTGAGGTGAGGAAGATTCAGTTAGCATCCTGGTGGATTCTGTTTAATGTCAGTGGGTTGAAAAGGATTACATTTAAATTTAACTGACAAACATTTCCTGAAAGTGTTGGTCAGATTCTGCAGCTACCTCCTCCAGATGGACACAGAACTGATCAGAGTCCAGCTGGTTTCATTTAGATCAGGTCTGAGGAAAAAACAGATCTGCATCCAGACCCATTTTGGTGTGTTTGTTTCTCAGGGGCAGAGCAGTGATCTAACTGACGTCCTGCGCTCTTGTTAAAAAAAAATGTCACAGTGATGCTACCTCTGTGCATCTGGTGTGCGTGTTGAGGGTTGAGCCAGATACTGGAGCCAATAGCGCTGAGCAGGAAGCACAGAGTGCAAACACTCCAGCTTGGACACTGATCTCCGTGCGTAACGCGTTCATCAGGTCTAACTTCCGCAGCAGTGTGTTCACGTTCCTGTGACTGGATGCATGGAGGATTCATCACTGGCAGTGGCGGCCCATCTATAGGGGGCGCTAGGGACCCGCCCCACCAGTCCAAGAGGAAGAAGATAAGGATAGGAATCACAAATTATTATTTTTTTTAAAAACATGAAAATAAAACTCCACAATCTATCCGTTACACATACTATAAGTGCTGTGTATAATCTGCATTTAGGTGTAGTTTTAAACTGTTCTCTCACTTTTTTTTACCAGATCGAAAGGTCGGGTGGTTTACTTCCTGTTTCTTTGAGGGTCTTCTGTGCATGCTTCGGGCACATGAATCTATACCAATAGACCTATGGTTAGTACGCTATAACTGGTGCATGTGCACTGGAACGCCCTTTCAATACAAAGTATAGGAGAGGCCAGAGTTGCTGAATTTAGCGACGATGCCATGCACACAAGACCGGAGTATTACCTCAGATGAGGAAGTAGATCTGGAAGCTTTAGCTCGTGGAGTTATCATGGAGGAAACAAAATGGATATTTATTCAAAGAATCCTTCTTGACAGCTTGTGACAACCCTGCTGATTGATTCCATGTGTCCTGATTTAATCAACTCAATGGTGAGTCTTTTGGTTTGTTTGGTTCTTTTCTTTTGCAATGCAATGTGTCGCTGTCGCTTATTTTCCCTATTCAAAATGCCTATGAGCTAATGTCAGAGGCTATCTGTTTTGAGTCCTGATGAGTGAATTTATACGCTAAACAGCGAGATGTCTTTGTTACCGTTGAGGCTGAATATTAGAGGAACACTTATACTTTTGATTGAATACTTTGGTTCATGTAGTTTAACCCGCTTTGAGGAGGGTTTAGTTACTTTTCCTTAAAACGACGTATCGGCCTATGGGAGTTTTGTATGAGTGGCCTAAAATCATAATTTAACTACCGTATTGACCCGCATATAAGATGAGGTTTTTTTAATTGAAAATAATTTGGGGGGGG
>SSNR01000088.1:2062792-2097792 GCA_006937965.1 Callopanchax toddi | reverse complement strand
CTGTCATTATTAGTGGTATTATTTAAATTATTTTCTCAAATTTTCAATAAAAACTGTTTCTTTAAAAAGTGAATTTAGTATTTTTTTCTGAAGATTAGTCTTGAAAAGGGGGGTTGTCTTATAATCGGGGTCGTCCTATATTCAGGCAAATACGGTAATTTTGATGGGACATATCAGTGGATTTGACTTTATTTTGTTGTTAATTCCCTTCAATAGTTGAGCTGATTGTCATGACTTGCTTGGTTAGTGTTTTTTGTCTGAATTGTAACATTAATTATCTGACTGTATTAGTTATAGATGGATTTATTTGTTTGTGGTGTCAGTAGAAAGCTAATTGTGAATATTAAGTTGTGTTTTTGACCTTGTGTAGGTCAGGTTGTTTGTTCCTTTAAACTTTTACAACTTCTGTTGTGACCACATTGTGGTTGTTGTTATTTTTTATTATTTATTTGTTTCTGATTATATCAGTGGCGGGCCGTCAGGGCCATCAAGGCCTTCTCTGCTGGCCTAAACGTATTCAGAAAAGTAAACGTATTTTTCTTTTGGTTAATATTATTAAATAAAAATGTTCTCTCTGGTCTGTTCTCTTTATATCATATTATATCCACTTGGTTGCGCTGCTTCCAGTGTTAAGAAAACAAGGTAGGGTGTTGTCCAATCAGATTTCAGCTTGTTTGTGTTGTTAGGCAGATTAAGTCTGCCACTAGGGACGCTACTCCCAAGTGCTTCTATCTGGGTCTTCAGAATTAACACAGCAGGCCGCAGGTCCACTTGCATACAGCAGAGATGTTCAGTTGCGATAGCCAATCAGCTCTCGAGTCTGAGTGGCCGAGGCCAGCTAGCTTGGCTCACGTTATGTTGACAAAAACGTGTCCTGTGATTGGATATGGCCTCGTTTTGGCCCAGAGGCAGCGATATCTAAACTAAACTTGCTAAAGTAGCTACCGACAGCTGTCGGTGTATTTTTTTAACCCAGGATGGCTGAAGGAGGAGAAAGGACCCTGTCTAGGGTTGGGTATTGAAAGGGTTTCATTCGGTACCGGTGCCATTTCGATACTTTTAAAACGGTACCGGTTCCTAAACGGTATTTAAATCGGTACTTTTAAAACCAAAAAACACAGGTTTTTTTTTTTAATGATCCCATGACTTTTTATTTCTTAAGGCAAAAGGCCGAGCCAATCAAATTGACCAACAATATTTTAACATAAGATTCTTCATAATATAAAGGAAAAAAAATGTACATTATACTGTACATTAATTAAATGTACAAAACATTAACTGTAAAATTATTAACTGAACATCAACTCAATCTACTGATTAACAATGGAAATACAATCCTAAACACTGAACTGACACTCAGACTGGCTCTTTGGTGTTCTTGTTGTCACACTGTGAAAATTCGGTTTTGATTTTAAGTTTTATTTATTTACATGTTTTCTTCCTGTTTTTATACATTATTATTGCATGTTTTATACGGTTTTAATATTGTTTGTTTTTAATTCTTTGGATCACTGTGGACTGATTTTAACATGACTGATAATCAGTATCACCTGTTGTAAGTGGGCGTGTCCAGGAGGAAACTTATTTACGTGCCACTCAGGTTGGCAGAGGAGAGAGTGAATAGGACAGAAAAGAAAAGAAAAGGAAAGGAAAGGACAGACAACGAAGGAAATGAAAGGTGTGCTGAAGGAAAAAAGGAGAAGCAGCAGGATGTGAGGAGGAGGCAGATCAGCTGTCCTGGTGAGCGGCGAGGAGTCGAGCGTCTGGTAGGACGCAGCTGGAGCTGCGGGTACCAGCTGTGCGTCCCACCGATCTAATGGGACAAGCTGCGAGTGAGTGACGGCCGGCATGGAGTGGACCTCTGCCCGCACCCTTCAGACCAGTGTGCTCTGCGGGGCGAAGAGATACAAGAAGCTGCCGCTGCCACCACCGCTGGACTACTGCAGGGACGAGGAGATGGGCGAGTGCGCGTGTCGGGGTTGTGTTTCCTGCGGCAGCCTGCTGCGTGCGTGTCACGTGACGTTTGTGTGCCACAGGCTACAGCTTATTAACGGCAAACACCAGAGGGTGTAATTAGGCGGCTATATTTTGGGGCACCGAAATGGCGCACCGAAATTCACGTTGTATTTTGGTCTGGTTAGTACCGATGATGTAACAGTCGGTTCCATACCCAGACCGAACTTTGGTACCCAACCCTAATCCTGTCCCAGCAGGAAAAACTGTTTATCCATCAATTTTAGAAAAGGAAATATGAACTTTACGGTGGATTACTGCTTCAGAGAGACGCTGGGATTATAAAGCTGGTATTGATGGATTTGGTGTTTGGAGCAATGATGTGGATGAGATTTGTGTTGGTGAGTGCAAGCATTTTATTAGTGTTTTTATTGTGTTTTTGTCATTTTATTTCATTAGTAATCAATCAGCTGTAGCGTGTCACTGAGCTGAATCGTTTGAGCTGAATTCGCTCTGCCGGTCAGGCTGTGCGTGATACCGCAGCGTAACAGACCTGGACCGGATCGGTTCTGATCCGATCTGCCCAAAAATGTGCATTGACCAGTCTATAATAAGGGTGATGTAATGTGTATGTGTGATTTTGTATGGATTCTGGAGCCCTGGTGTCAGATTGATGGTATTATGAGGTGTATTAATTTAGATTGAATTGAGTAGAAAATCACTGAAGGCCCAGAGGTGAAAGTCACGGCCCGCCACTGGATTATATTGATATTATTATAAGGTCTCCTTATTAGGGATGGGAATTGATAAGATTTTTACGATTCCGATTCCATTTTCGATTCTGTATAACGATTCAATTCTTTATTGTTTCTCTTATCGATTCTCATTTGAAAAAAAAGAGAACAAACAGATCTATTAGCTTCAAGCTGGTTTATATTTTATCTTTGAGTAAGATACAAGTAAGATGATGAACTTATACATCCAACAGTGAGGTCTTAAGAAAACCAGAGTCTAGGGTCACAGGGTGCCTAGAAAAAAATTTTTCTAAGTATAAAATAATAATAAAATATTATTTTGTAGAAATAACATAAAATACAACATAAATTATTCTGTGCAATTCCACAAGAATGTAACATTTCAACTCTCTTTTTAAAAAGGATCTGAGCTGAACACACAAAGTTACGTCAGCCAGCAACAAAGACAACTCAAGTCAAGTTCAATGGAACTGTGCATTGTGCAATTTTGCAACCATCAACTAT
The DNA here is from genome assembly GCA_006937965.1 of Callopanchax toddi. Classification (NCBI taxonomy): domain Eukaryota; kingdom Metazoa; phylum Chordata; class Actinopteri; order Cyprinodontiformes; family Nothobranchiidae; genus Callopanchax; species Callopanchax toddi. The sequence goes on along the minus strand of SSNR01000088.1, from coordinate 2,094,580 downwards.
GGAAAATTAACAATTCTTCTGCAGAAAAATGAGAATATCTGCTTTTTCAGGAAGGATACCTGATCTTTCTGGACTTATTGTGTCTCCAGCTGGAGAACACCCTCTCAGACAGGTAGGGCTGTACGTCATGACGAAATATTTCATCTGGACGATAGAAAATGTCTACCGTCAGATAAAAAGCTCTATCCTTTAAGCCACGATAGAAGTTTTACAGCATAATGCACTTTACGGGATGTTCATGAACGCACCACGCAGCAACACATAAACAAACATGGAGGCAGACGGTAGCGGACGCGTTTTAGACCAGAGTCAACAGGATAACCAGCTAACCCAAACCGAGGAGCTTTTACCTAAAAGAGGGACAACTTCTGTCTCATCGATGTGGTTTAAATATAAAAAGACCGACGTGGACCAGACAACAGCTGTTTGTAAAGTTTGCAGCTCCCGGTCCCAACAACAGACTCCGACGCCACTAATATATTTTATCACCTGCACAAAAACCAAGTCGAAGAATACAGAGACAGTCAAACAGCAAAAGCTGCAAAAGCAGCGTCAAGTGTTGGAGTAAGAGCTCAGAATAAACTCCAGATGCTGCTACAGGTTTTTACCCGCAGCACGTCATGTAACTGCCAGCTGAGCGGGATGGAAGGAAGGAGGAGGTTACTGCTGCTGTTACCAGGCACATCTACAAAGATATGGCTCTAATCTACACGGTGGAGAAACGTGACTTTAGTGAGTTACACTCGTGGTGACGTAGTCGCGCCGACTGGAATTTTTTTATTTTTTTATTTTTTTTGCGCCGACTGGAATTGATAAGGGAATCGTTAGCAAAAATGGCAAACGATTCCAAGGGATTGAAACACTGGCAACCGGTTCTCATTAAGAACCGGTTTTCGATTCCCATCCCTACTCCTTATGAAGACCTTCTGATTTTTGTATTGTTTGATGTGTAGAATTAGACCCAACAGCGCCACATTTTTAGTGAACTGGTGGTAGGAATTTTTACCAGCAAAATATTCAGTCAGATGAAAATATTTTGCCTCATTCCTTGCCCTAGTGGTGGCGATATGCGATTTTTTGCGCATCTGAAAACTGACTTGCAAAAATGCGATCCACCCAAAAAAAAAAATTCACCAGCCGCCACTGGTCACTGGCCAAGTTGACACTTTAACTTGGGCGCAGCACGTTGGATGCCAAGTTCTGCGGTGCACTGCTCTCCGTTCAGCAGTGTTTGCTTTCGGCCCACAGTTTCCACTGCCTCCTATCTGAAAGCATCAGCACTCATTAATATCCATGAATTCTTTGAAACACAAGAGATCGATGGGTTGGCGGCCCCTGCCTCTTATGATTATGATTATGATTAAATTTGATTTTTCACGAGCCTGAATCTTTTGTTCCCTACGCACAGTGCATGATGATGCGCGTGTGCAGAGCTACTGTGTTGTTTACTGATAATCTGAATGACAACATTCATGACCTCTGTGCATTCTGGAGGAAAGGTTTGCACACACAATGCCTATTAGTGCAGGATGCAGTGAAACGTCAGCAGCTTTGTACGTGCGGGGCTGAACAGCGTGAAGCAGCTGTGACGCTTGAAGCGGGAGTCACTATTCAGTGTCGGTCACTGGCTGAAACAGAACGGGTAACCAATAAAGAGCAGCAAAGAGAATCCCCAAACATAGTTCTGGATTACCAGTTATGTGCACACTTGCTCATAATTTTTTCAAGCCATGTAGAGCCACAGTATATAGATGAAAGAGTCGCGGGTTGCCGACCCCTGCTCCAAGTTCTCCCTGTGATAGGTTGGCATGTTGGACCTCACCTGGTGACAGGTAGGACGGGTTTCTGCTCCTGATCCCAAACAGGTCTAGAATAAATGGTCCAGTTAAAGCTGAATCCTGTTTATCATGTGAGATAAAAGTGATAAACCCTAGAACTTTATCTGGTCATTTTCTGCTTGGTTTTTCCCCCCAAGTTTCTTGGCATCGCACAGCGTCGTAACATACTGGTAACATACCAGTGCCCATGCCGTTATGACACCAGTGTCACTGAGCTCCCACAAACATTTGAGCATTCCTCAGCTGAGCTCAATTCACGGGCTGTGCAACCGGACCGGTCAATGGATGTTTTAGAAAGGTAAGTGTAAAAGGCGTTACAGTAGTCCAAACGGGATGCAACAAAAGCACGGACTAAGACCTGCATTTAAGGATGGGAGACAATGGAGCCAAGTTTAGCGATGTTTCTGAGGTGGTAAAAACAGGATTTAACCTCATGTGATTATCTAGAGTGAAACCTGAGTCAATGGTTACTACAACATTTCTGACGGTAGATTTAACTAATGGACCCAGAGGTCCAAGGATCTCCTTCACCTTTAAAGAAATGTTTTCTGGAGCAAAGATGATTCTTTCAGTTTTACTCTCATTTAGTTGTAAGAAGCTGCCTGACATCCAGCTCTTAATAGAATCCAGGCATTTCAGGAGGTTGTGAATCTTGGAGAGGTTGTTTGGAGGAAAAGATATGTACAACTGGATATCATCAGCATAGCACTGATATGTCATGGAAGGAAGACAGCATTTGACCAAGAGGGAGCAAATAGAGCAGGAATAGCAGATGTCCAAGGACAGAACCCTGAGGAACACCAAACTGTACTGGACAGGAGAGGGATTTGTAAGTAGATGAAGCCAGGAACGTTGATCTATCAGACAGATATGAGGACAGCCACTTCAGCACAGATCCTGACAGACCAGCCCAACATAGGATCTGATGATCGACGGTGTCAAAAGCTGGCGTCAGGTCCAGCATAAGCAGCACAGAGCATTTACCTGCATCAGGATGTCAGTAGAGACTCTGAGAAGAGCCGTTTCTGTTGAGTGGGATTTACGAAAACCTGATTGAAAATGGTCCATAATGCTGTGCTGATCTAGAGCAGTGGTTAGCTGTTTGACCACAATCATCTCTAAGATCTTAGCAAGAAAAGGAAGCTTGGAGATGGGTCTGTAGCTGCTGGGAAGAGAGGGGTCTAAATTTACTTTTTTTAGAAGTGGGTGGATGACAGCGCTAGAGATAATCAGGAACCTGACCAGAAGTAAGAGAAGCATTAACTATGGTGAGCACACTGGGTCCAATACAATGAAAGACTGACTCAAACAAACATGCAGGTAAAATGTCCAGAGAGCAGGAAGAAAGCTTCATGGTGCTAACAAGCTTAGCTAGCTCAGGTAAGGATACTGGAGAAAACCGGTCTAAGACTAGAGGACGAACTGGAGAGGGAAATATCAGCCCAGGTGTAGGAGGAGAGATGTTATTCCTCACATTTCTGACCTTGTCCACAAAGTGGGAGAGATAAAGCTGGCACTCATCATTAGAGGAGACGGGAATCGTAATAGCAGCTGGAGTAGTAAGGGCTCTGATGGTGTTAAAGAACAGTTTGGAGTTACCTTTACTCCTAGAGATCAGGTTTGAAAAGTATGAGGTCCTAGCTTCTTTGACAGCAAGATTAAAAGAAGCTAAGAGATCTTTCAGATGGAGAAGGTGAACATGTAGATGTTTTTTTTTTCACAAGCGTTTGATTTTCCTGCAGGTGTGCTTTAAGCAGCGGATGCTATCATTAATCCAAGGTGCGCTGGAGACTGAGACACAGAGTGAGATCAATTAAAATAATACAGTGATGTCAGCGACAACAATGTCCTCAGAGCAGATAGAGTCAATGTTTAAGCCTAAAGTAAAAACAAGGTCTAAAGTATGACCACCAGAATGAGTGGGATCTGACACATACTGGGTGAAATTCAAAGAGTCCATGACACTGATGAAGTTCTTAGCAAGAAGGTCAGAGTGATCATCAATGTGGATGTTAAAGTCCCCAGCTATGAGCAGCCTGGGCAGCTTGATGGAGGCAGATAAGAAGCCACTAAAATCCTCTAAGAAGGTCCCGTTTGAACCAGGTGGACGGTAAACCACGGCACAATAAATTGGGATTTTATTCCCAATTTTAATCAGCTGAAGTTTAAAAGATGTGAAGAATCCAGTGTTTGATGAACAGCAGCAGGACTCAGATCTGAACACAGATGCAAGGCCTCCAGCTCGAGGCTGGCTGATGAAAGAAATAAAATAAGGGATTCCTCCAGTTCTCTGAGATCCCTGTTCTAACAAAAACCTTCTTTTTCCAGGTTTGGGAATTATGAACTAAAATGTTTTAGTGAGCAAACATAATTTATTCATCATGCAATGTTCAGCATTTATATTCAGCAATTTCTAGATGATTCAGAAGTCAAAGTTCATTGACCTTAGATTTGTATGTGTTCGTATATCTTGGCAATAAAAAAAATCAACGGTCTTATATTTAATCTTGAATGCATCAAACAAATGTAGTTAGTGATTTATTCATGTTTTATCATATTAATATTAGTATTAATAATGATTTAGTTGACTTATAGCTGTAGTCCTGAGTATTCTTTATGGTAAATGGTAAAATGGTAAATGGCCTGTATTAATAGAGCGTTTTCTAGAGTGTTCTCCACTCCCCAAAGCACTAACAATTCAACAGTCATTCACCCATGCACACACACATTCACACACTGATGTATCAAAGTTTTAGAAACAGGGGTGCACACAACTTTTCCACCAGTCCCCATGAGAACCAGATTTCATTCATGCGTACCAGAACCGACTTCCCGAACGCACCTTTGTGGACCAGTGCTTTCGCGGTCCTGATGGGAGACCCCTCGATCTGACGAGCTTCACGTAGTGATGCAGTGCAGTGAATGAGTGCTCACATGGCCTCTGAAGCTAGTGGACACACATGGCAGGACCTCCAACACACACACACACAGCATCTCCAATGCACATGGCACCGCACCGTAGGGGTTGCACGAACTAGTCGACTAGTCGACTTTTGTGGGCTGTAGTGACTTTTTAAACCAAAGGTCGACTAGTCGCTGATCACGTGAACTTTTATTTTAAAGGGGTTTCCTTTGATTAGTTCCGTTTTCTTTGGCGCTGCGCTATTAAAATAGATTTACTCAAAGAATACTTGTTGGCAGCTTTTGATGCCCTTGCCAATCGATTGTCCTTATTTAATCAACTTAATGGTGAGTCTTTGCTTTCTTTATCTCTTGCTTTACTAAAAATGCAGCGCAGCCCATTCAAACCTCTGATGTGCTAACGGCTAAGCTAATGAGCTAATGGCTCGGCTATCAAGCTTTGAGTGGTTTTATTCATTAAATAGTGAATGTCTTTGTTATGATTATGGCCGCACAATAGACCACAATCTGACTAAAATTACAGTTTTAGTCAGATTAAAACTGTTTTGCATATACTGTAAACCTGACTAAAATGTGACTAAAACTAATCAGCATTTTAGTCTAAAGACTTGATACTAAAACCAAAGTGCTGCCTAAAACAACTGCTCTCTCTGAGCTGTTTGTTGTCAGCATAAAAATACGTTTTTGCAATAAAGCCTGTCAAGTTTTAGAAAGCCGTCCTGTATACGCCGTATGTATGACGTCATCAGTGATTAGTCGAAGTCAACGTGACTTTTTTACTTGGTAGTTGACTTGTAAAAATAGCAAGTTGATCAACCCCTACCGCACTGGTGATGCACAGCTCCTTTGACGCACTTCAACACACACACAATCACTGTAAATCTGACCCACGCATGCAACTCACACATGCCCAGGAGGGGTGCAATGGGTCACAATTGATCTGTAATCCGTACGGATCGCCCTCTATGGTTCGGGACACGGTTCGGGGATTCAGCGGCACTCGCGTGTTGATAAATCGTCCTGACATCCTGTGCTCGCGCTCTCAATCTGCTGATAAATACCGTATTTTTCGGACTATAAGTCGCACTTTTTTTCATAGTTTGGCTGGTCCTCTGACTTATATACCAAAGTATATAATTTTGATTAATTTCACATGTTTGTTACTTTCACACCTAAAACCGCTAGATGGTGCTCTAGGCTTGTGTACCAATCAGCCGCCAGGCTTGGTAGTATTACCGCAATGCCGGACATGTGAAGGAAAATCACGCCTTGGAGCAAAAGAGGGAGGTGTTGCTAATAACGTAGCAAAGGTGAGCTGACCCCCGACTGGAAAAAGTAAATAAAATTCAGGTAAACACCGGAAAGCTGTTACACATACTCAGCGGAAATGCAAACTGGAGCGACGCCGAGATCTAGGTGCTTCAGGCGTTATAAGCAGAAGCCGTCTGTTTGTTTACTAAGGGAACTTCCGTCTCACGTCTCTAAAATCACCCTGCACATCAACAGCGTGAAGACCGCCCCATACCGCCAGTGAGTAATCTTTTGTTTAAAGCACATGATTGTGCAACATTACTGGCACGGTCTGAACTCTTAGCTCGCAGATACCGGCTCAGCTTTGCGGCAAATTGCTGGCATTGTTTTATGAAAACAGCTAATAATGTGAAATACCAGTTCTTGGTCTCGGATTTTGTAAAATTAAATTTCCTCCAAAAATGCGACTTATAAGTGTTTTTTCTTCTTTATTGTGCATTTTTGGGCTGGTGCGATGTATACTCCGGAGCGACTTGTAGTCCAGAAAATACAGTAATTCCCTTCTGAGAAAAGCGTTGTCATCACATATCAAGTTCTCTCTATCAGACTCAGTCATTTTAGTTGACCAGAACAAAGGATCACTGATCGATATCTGATCACTCCTCTGATGCGTGCGCGCGCGGAGCGGCTCCTCCACCTCTCCCTGTCAGCTGGATCATTCTCCTCTCTGATGGATAAACCAGACTCATTTATTTCTGTCTAAGATTACGTGTTGTGTTGAACATTGGACTAACAGGTGTTCAGTCAGGAGCGGAGAAGGAATGACTGGTGAGGGGCCATGGTACACTGGATTTTTAAAAATTCTCTCTTGCTCAAATACTCTGGACTGTAGCTTTAAATGATAAATTTCATTATAAACCATTAAGGAGTTTCTTAGGTGATAGCATGGGAGTTTACTTGATAAATATTAATGCCCTATAAGTGTTGTGCAGGCTTATGATTAGCTGAATGATACAGTACAAATTATGCAAACACGGAAATGATCCTCAGTCTATGTGAGTCTCAATGTCTTGACAGAACATCTGTCAGGAATGACCTCCAACTTCTCCTCAAGAGGCACTCTGTGAGGCTCAAGACAAAACCTCCTCTGAAACTTCACATCAGAGGATGAATAGAATTACCTAATAGGCTTTAGTTAATTCAACTGGAGAACTTAACGTCTTTTCACTATAAAACGTTTGAGTTAATTTAAGAAACCATCATTTTTGAAGCTAGCTCAAGTTTTATCAAAGAACGGTTTGAGTTATCTATCTTACCAAAGCCAAGGTGATTCTTTCAGTCTGCTATCTCAGACAAGCCCAGCCAGAAAACCACAGGTGACTCCTGGTTTGTCTTGAAGCACCAAGACCAGAGGACAGACGCTCTCTCTCCCAACAGGAGCCAACACTTCAACCAGCAGCTTGATCAAAATAAGCCGACTTGGTTGGTATAATCACCTGGCTATATCAATAAGACTAGTGTCAGATTTGGTAATAATTCACAAATAATTACCGTAATAGGTTAGCCATAGTAATAATCAAGGCCGGATTATCCAATGGGCAAAGTGGGCATAGGCCCAGGGGCCCATGCCCACTAGGGGCCCACGTGAGCCGTATAAGAAAAAAAAAACACCTCTTCAAATTTAATTCCAAATCGGAAATCCCAGACCGCCCACTCATCCCCAGCAACCTCTATCAGCCGGCAGGTCAGCCCGAACCTCCTCAACTGGCTCCTCTCGATATGGAGGAGCAGTGGTTCTAACTGAGTCCCTCATGAATCTCAGAGCTCCTCACCCTATCTCGGGGGAAACTCATTTCGGCTGCTTGTATCCGTGATCCACTTCTTCCAGTCATTACCCAAAGCTCATGTATTCATTTATATAGGAGCCAGTGGAAACGGCACGCTGCATCTAAAGTGCATTTGTTGGATGACAGCTGCGCCAAGCTGAAGAGGCGCAGCGCGTGCAGGACGAAAAGTTCGGTGGTGCGCTGCGTTTGGCTCGTTTTTGGCTCAACACTCGACACGCATGCCAGATGCAGCATCGCTGAGCTGAAGCTGGTATATTAACTAGAGCAGGACATCAGCTCGGTGCACAGATCAGTACTTCTGCCACTGAGCAACAAAGACCTGAATGGGTTTGGATCCAGATCTGGGTTTTCCCTCAGACCTGATCTAAATGAAACCATGATGAAACTGATGGAGTCCAGTCAGCATCACCTGGATTTACTGGTTTTATACAGTTTTAGATGAAACACTGAGTTCAGTCTGGTTAGTTTTTTCCTTGTTCTAAACTTGTTAGTGGAAACAATGTGAATTAGTTCACCTGGTTAGTTAACTAGTTCACCTGGTTAGTTAACTAGTTCACCTGGTTAGATACTGGAGTCAAGCAGATTTAGATTCATGTGTTTTTGTCTGATTGAAGAGGTCAAAGTTCAGCTCATGTTGTCCCTTAACAAAACACCTGACTGAGTTCAGGTTGTCAGATGAACTGTAAACCAGAAGCATCAGGATGAAGACTTGATGTTTCTCTGAAGTTCTGACTGGTTTGAGGACCAGCAGCAGTCTGGGTGTCAAATACTGACTGGTTCCTGTTTTTGTGACATTTTGTGTTCTTTGATTATTTCAATGTGAAATGTATCAGCTTTATTTACAGCTGTCTGATAAATGTTGTCTTTTTGTAGATTTTAAGAAAGTGATGTCATATTTCAGTTGACATCATCCTTTCACAACAAGAAAATAATCTGAATCACAGTTGTTAAAGTTAACTTTGTTCATAAAAGAAACATTTTTCACAATTTAATTTACAGAGTTTTATAAATGGCCCTGCGATGGACTAGCGACCCGTCCAGGGTGCCCCCCACATCTCGCCCCTTGACCGCTGTAGGCGCCAGCTCCCCCGCGACCCTCTGTGGAGGATGAAGCGGTTTAAGAAAATGGATGGATGGATGGAGTTTTATAAATGACAATTTTAAATGGTAGATCTCAGCCCTCAGTTAAACAGATCTTAGCTTGTAAAAGGTTGGTGAGTTCTGTTTTAGAGCGTTCAGTGTCTTTATTACATTTTCTGTAGAATATTCCTGATAATATTAGTCTGCTATTGTTGCAATTATAATTAATATACAAAGAGGTAAGAAACACACTGACAAATACTGTATTGTTCATTTCTGCAGTGTGTGTGTGTGTGGGGGGGGGGGGTGCACCACAAATCATTTGCTCTTAATTGACATAATTACTAATATTCCCATTGAGGGTGAGGTGGGGGTGGGGGGCCCTTAAATATTTGGTGCCCAGGGGCCCCGACAATCATAATCCTGCCCTGGTAATAATAAATTGATCTCAATCTGGTTTAATTTGATTAATTACCAAACTTTACTCCTGTTTCTGAAAGGTCCCATATTCTGCAGAATCCACTTTCTAAAGATGTTCTAACAGTCATATCAGTCCCACAGACTGTGTCTGAGACCCAGAAGTGTTCAAATATTTTCATTGTTTTCACTTCCTGATTCTCATTTTTGAGAAATGTGTTTTGAGCTAATGCTAAAACAGGTGGTTTCTGAATCTTTCCCCTGCTGACGTCAAGAAGGGTAAAGACCACTCCTCTCTAGAGGACAGAGCCAATCAGAGCACCTTTGTCTACCTGAGCCCACCCCGTCCTTTAAAAACCACGGAGCGCTCATCCTCACAAACGTTAGCTAACAGTCATGGTGAAGCTACGAGCAAAGCACGACAGATACTTCATAGATGGTTGATCAACGAGAACAAAGGTCTTTTTTACTCTCTTCATCTAAGACCCTGAAGACCCACTGATGTATGTAAAGTTTGCCTCTGTGTCGAATTATAAATGAAGGGAGTTCACTGGATATCAAAATAACATGTTTACAGGTCCAGTCACATTTTAGCTAAACAAACTTGATGTTCACAATTTATGAATATTAATATTTTGTTTGATTACTTTAAACTTCGATTCGACCCTCTCATTAATACAGTAAGTATCCACTACACCTGTGAACCACCACTTGTTCCCATCTTTACCTGTGAAAGCTGCTCTCTGCTCTCAGACCTGTGCACGTTATTGTGTACGCTTGTATTTCCAGGTGTAAACTACTATGCAGACTGTTTATTTAGACTTTTATTTTTATATAAAAGTCACAAGCTCTAACAGCTCTGTCCAGGAACCAGACTTCAGGACGTTTGTGACTCTGTTTTTGTTTTTTAGATGATAAAGTCTGAACAGGTGAGTTAGAACTACCTGAACCTCAGTGTCTGGTCTGCCTGAGAACTACAGATTGTCCTTTAATCATCCTAAACTTTGTCTGGTTCTTGGGTAAATATTTCTTTACCACTGAATCAGTCTGAAGGGAGGTGAGTCCTTTATGCTGGAACTCCTGGTTCTACAAATAGAACTCTGGTAAAACTGAACTCATCTCAAGCAGAACCTGTTCAGAATGACTGTGTTTTGTTATTTTTTAAATAGAAACAAATCTGGACTGATAGAGCTGAGGGATCTGATGCTCCACCTTGACTTTTATTTTTCACTCTTTCTTAAACAGAGGATTCAGTTTTAGTCACAGAATAACTGAATGGTTTCATCTCTACTGTTTAGTTCATGCTGCTGCTGCAGCGCATACGGCTCTGATCGTCCTCTTTATTAGAACATATCAGTGTTTGCGAAAACACGCCAGACCGTCGGACATTACCGACGTAAATTAAAATTGTCCGACGTAAAACTGAAGCACGCCGGACACTTTGACCGGCGTGCGTGCTTCTCCAGCTCTCTCTCTCACCTCACTCTCTCTCTCTCTCTTCTGTCGTTCTCGCACGCACCTCTCGCTCGGGCACCTACTTTCCTCACCTCTCATTCACGCGCCTTCGCTCACGTGTCGATGAGAAATGTCAAAGTATTCCTGCAGACTTCGTTTCCTCTGATTATTTAGGTAATCTGGGGTGATTTATTTTGCTCTGGAGCTTCTAGGTGGACAACGTAGACTCTCTGACGTTACAGCGTTCAGGTTCAGACGTGAGATCTGCGTCGGCCTCTCTTCTCTAATATTAACTTCCTAAACGAACTGTAACCACCACGATTTAGTTTTTATTCAGTCCGTTCTTCCTTGTCCATCATTATTTAATTATCTAAACACAGCTCCGTCGGACAATGTTAAAAAAACATCGGGTCCGACGACTGTCCGACGTGTTTCTATGGTGATGAGGCAGAGAGCAGCTGATCTGAACGTGCAGCTGATCAGGCCCCCAAACAAAGCCCATATGATCTGTTAACTATTAACTGGTTACTTTAGGATGAGAAACCAAACTACATGAGAATGACGTATTAAGAATGAAGGAGTGAGAACAGGAGGATAATCTGTGAACTCCATTCTCCTGTTATGGTAACAATATATAATATTAATAATAATAATAGTTTAGTATAGAATAGAAATCCTTAATTATCCCTCAGTGTGGAAATTCAGGTGCACAGCTGCAAAGTTACAGGCAAATCAAAACATAAAGATTCACATAAATATAAATAAAAATCTGAATAACTACCTGACTGTAAAGTCATTTAGAGCCTAAACAATAATAACAGCATAATAAAATACTGCTCAATCATTAAAATGCCATACAGATCCTGATTCACAGAAATGTGAAACTGAACAGGATTCCTGAGTGAAACTAGACCAGCAGCATCCTGGTCTCTAGAGTCAGACTGACTCAGTATTATGGTGGTCTGAGTGAAACTAGACCAGCAGCATCCTGGGTCTTTAGAGCCAGACTGACTCAGTATTATGGTGGTCTGAGTGAAACTAGACCAGCAGCATCCTGGGTCTTTAGAGCCAGACTGACTCAGTATTATGGTGGTCTGAGTGAAACTAGACCAGCAGCATCCTGGGTCTTTAGAGTCAGGCTGACTCAGTATTATGGTGGTCTGATGTCGCTCTAGGAGTTATCTTTATTACCTCTTGTTGTGTCTTTTTAGTGTCTTTTAAACTGCTGACAGTTCTTTTCATTGACTTTTAGGCGAATCATTTAAGATATTTTTGCCTGTTGTTCTTATCGTTGAATTGTTCTGTTTTATTATTGTATTTACTGTCTGTATTTGACTTTGTTCAGCGCTTTGGACTGCTTTGATTGGTGGTGGGAAGTTGCTATATTAATCAATACATAAATGAATGATTATTGTTTTTAAAGGACAAAGTGGGAAAAAATGACCATGTTCTGATCTAGTGTCTCATAGAGGTCACTATAATAACCACTATATTAAATAGATACAGATCTGCAGCACATGAGGACATTGTCCTACGTGAGTCAAAAATGTCCTGCCTGAGATGGTCCCACGTCTGCCAGTTTGGCAGGCGTGGCTCAAAAGTTTTTGCGAACACTGACATATTCAGGAACTGTTGATAGAATTTAATTTTTTTAATTTTCAAAATTTTAATTTGGTGTATTTCTTTCTGCATTTTAAGTTTTATAGGAATTACAAATCTCATTAAACTGAGCCTCTGAATTCAAAACAAACTTTTCCAGGTGGAGATCAAGTTAGTGGAATGAGCTTGTTTTTTTTTGTTTTTGTTTTTTTTTTTTTTTGCATTTTTTATGTAACCCATTTCCTGTCAAACCTAATCACAAACTTTTACAACCCAGTCATGTCCTTTCCAGTCTTTGGGATTTAATTATAGAAGTAGTAGAAATTCTATTCAACTGTTTAAACTAGATTGTGGTTAAATTAGCAGGAAATGGTTTAAGGAGATGAATAATGAAAACTTCCTGTTTAGTCAAACTGTATGTGTCCCTTCAGAGCAACAGAAGGCTAAAGATTCAGTTCTCCTTGAATCTTAGTTTTCTTTCTATTAATAATCATTGTTGTATATTGAAAGTACAACTTGATTTATTTTAAACGTATCATATAAAATAGATCCTTAAGCTCTTTGTCTGCAGCTGCTACACAAGGCTGTGAAACAGCTTTTCTTCTTTGTGACTCAAATGTTTCAGATCCCAAAACCATGTCAGTCAGATGCATCCTGGGTAAAATACAGACCTCTCTTCTCTAATGATGATTTAATTTTAGGGCTGGGACTTTAACACGTTAATTATGATTAATTAATTATGAAAGACATAACACATTTTTAAAATAACTTAATTAACGCAACTTGCGTTTGAAGCAAGGCGGAGCACTTATCAGCATGATTTTCTGCTACCAGACGCAAAAACAGCTCCTTGACGCAGCCCGTGTCAAGGTCCTCCCTCGTATAGATTCAGCCCGCCCCATTCGCTTCAGATCTCATCAGTTCACAGGCTTCACCTGTCTACCCGGTCGCAGTAAAACTCGTCCCTCCGCCCACTCCTTCAGTGGTGAAATTGGATACTCTCTAGCCTTTATAGGTTTATTCCTGCTACTTCCTTGCCGTACGGTCCGGTTCGGTTCGGAGATCCGACTTGGATCCTTCATTGAAAACGAGCAGAAGTCTCCAGACGGTGGGTCAGTTGAACACACTGCATAAAATGATTCTCTTATACAGGGTGTTTCCACACGATGGAATCTTTGATTATTATTATTTTAAAACAATACCTTCCTGAAATTATACTTAAAATGAACAAACAAAATTATAAAGTACTGCATTTTAGGGTCTGTCCAGTTTTAGTCAGGGATATTTTTTTGTTTTTCAATTTTTTTGAACTGAAATGAAGTTCAAATGCAGGTTTTTTAAATAAATTTAAAGAACTTGAGTTTATAATATTAAAGTTCAGGTCCATTATTTGATTCTGTCCCCCAATAAAAATATTCAAAATTTAAAAAATGGCTTTTTATGGCAAATTTCCTTGTTAGTATAAAATGTAATTCATTGCAATTAATTATTACAAAGTCTCGCCTCGCCTTCTTCCGCTTATCCGGGTCCGGGTCGCGGGGGCAGCATCCCAAGTCAGGCATCCCAGGCCATCTTCTCCCTAGCCAGGTCCGCCAGCTCCTCAGCTGGAACGCCCAGGCGTTCCCAGGCCAACCTGAAGATGTATTTCCTCCAGCTTGTCCTGGGTCGACCTGGAGGCCTCCTGCCAGCGGAACATGCCCAGAACACCTCCCGAGAGAGGCGTCCAGGAGTCATCCTCTGCCTCTGACCGCCTCTGTCAGAGTGTCCGAGGGCAGCAGAGACTACAACGTAGTTTATCACCACCAGTGTGTGAATGTTAGTGTGAATGGGTGAATGACTGTTCGTGTTGTACAGCGCTTTGGGGAGTGTTCAGCACTCTAGAAAGCGCTCTATAAATACAAGCCATTTACCATCCTGACCAGATGCCCGAACCAGCTCAACTGGTTCCTTTCGATATGGAGGAGCAGCGGCTCTACTCAGAGTTCCTCCCAAATGTCCGAGCTCCTCACCCTATCCCTAAGGCTGAGCCCGGTCACCCTGCGCAGGAAACTCATTTCAGCCGCTTGTATCCACGATTTAGTTCTTTCGGTCACTACCCAAAGCTCATGACCATAGGTGAGGATTGGGACACAGATCGACCGGTAAATCGAGAGCCTTGCTTTCTGGCTCAGCTCCTTCTTCACCACAACCAATCGGTTCAGTCTGTAATTAATTCGATAAATTTTTTTAATCAAGTCCCACCACTATTTAATTTATTATCTAAACCAACCAGGCCTGTGTGGAAACCTAACCACTCCTCTTGTCAAGTCATGACTGCTTGTGAAAAATCAGATTACCTGTATAGCTGAGTTCAGTTCCACCAACCAAACCTGGTTACTGCTTACTACCAGAATTAAGAAGTCACCTCAACAGAGCCTGTCTGATCACATTAGGCTAAAAGACCTCAACAGAGCATGCCCTATCTAAATATACAATGGAAAACTTTTCAATGTGGCTGAATTCCAGTGATTCAGTAAAGAAGAGAAGGACAGAATGTCCTCCACAAAGATGTGAGACATCACCAATTATCACTAAACAGTTATCGCTAACCAGTTCATTAACCATTTTAAATTAACCAGTTATTACTAACCAGTTTAAAATAACCAGTTATCACTAAGTAGTTTACATGAACCAGTTTACACTAACTAGTTTACACTAACCAGTTATCACTAACTAGTGTGCATTAACCAGTTATCACTAACTAGTTTACATTAACCAGTTATCACTAACCAGATATCATTAACCAGCTTACATTAACCAGTTATCACTAAGCAGTTTACACTAATCAACTATCACTAACCGGTTTACACTAACCAGTTCAAATTAACCAGTTTACACTAAGCAGTTATCACTAACCAGTCATCATTAACCAATTATCACTAATCAGTTAACATAGTCAGTTATCATTAACTAGTTTACATTAACCAGTTATCACTAACCAGTTTACACTTACCAGTTATCACTAACCAGTTTACACTAACCAGTTATCACTAACCAGTTTACACTAACCAGTTTACACTAACCAGTCTACATTAACCAGTTTACATTAACCAGTTATCACTATCGATAGGAGCCAGTTGAGGTGGTTCGGGCATCTGGTAAGGATGCCTCCTGGACGCCTCTCTCGGGAGGTGTTCTGGGCATGTCCTGCTGGCAGGAGGCCCCCAGGTCGACCCAGGACAAACTGGAGGAAATACATCTTCAGTTTGGCCTGGGAACGCCTGGGCGTCCCAGCTGAGGAGCTGGTGGATTTGGCCGGGGAGAAGGTGGCCTGGGCTGCCCGACTTGGAATGCTGCCCCCGCGACCCGGACCCGGATAAGCGGAAGAAGGCGAGGCAGTTATCACTAACCAGTTTACACTAATTAGTTATCACTAACCACTTATTACTAAGCAGTTATCACTAACCAGTTTACACTAACCAGTCTACATTAACTAGTTTACACCAACCAGTTATCACTAACCAGTTTACACTAACCAGTCTACATTAACTAGTTTACACCAACCAGTTATCACTAACCAGTTTACACTAACCAGTCTACATTAACTAGTTTACACCAACCAGTTATCACTAACCAGTTTACACTAACCAGTCTACATTAACTAGTTTACACCAACCAGTTATCACTAACCAGTTTACACTAACCAGTCTACATTAACTAGTTTACACCAACCAGTTATCACTAACCAGTTTACACTAACCAGTCTACATTAACTAGTTTACACCAACCAGTTATCACTAACCAGTTTACACTAACCAGTCTACATTAACTAGTTTACACCAACCAGTTATCACTAACCAGTTTACACTAACCAGTCTACATTAACTAGTTTACACCAACCAGTTATCACTAACCAGTTTACACTAACCAGTCTACATTAACTAGTTTACACCAACCAGTTATCACTAACCAGTTTACACTAACCAGTCTACATTAACTAGTTTACACCAACCAGTTATCACTAACCAGTTTACACTAACCAGTCTACATTAACTAGTTTACACCAACCAGTTATCACTAACCAGTTTACACTAATCAGTTATCACTAACCATTTATCACTAAGCAGTTTACACTAACCAGTTATCATTAACCAGTTTACACTAACCAGTCTACATTAACTAGTTTACACCAACCAGTTATCACTAACCAGTTTACACTAATCAGTTATCACTAACCATTTATCACTAAGCAGTTTACAATAACCAGTTATCATTAACCAGTTTACACTAATTAGTTATCACTAACCACTTATTACTAAGCAGTTATCACTAACAAGTTTACACTAACCAGTTATCATTAACCAGTTTACACTAACCAGTCTACACTAACCAATTATCATTAACCAGTTATCACTAACCAGTTATCATTAACCAGTTTACACTAATCAGTTATCACTAACCATTTATCACTAAGCAGTTTACAATAACCAGTTATCATTAACCAGTTTACACTAGGGATGTCCCGATCCGATCACGTGATCGGAAATCGGCCCCGATCACGTGATTTTGGATTCGATCGGTATCGGACGTCACCTCCCGATCTTGACTCGGGTTTCCTCGACATGCGCACCGCCCCGCCAAAATAAAAGCCGCTACACCTTCAGAAGGAAGTTTGGGTTTTTAAATATATGTTAAACAATCTAAAGCACATGGGATTTATATATAGTCTATATGTGTGCACTTATATTAACCATAATCAGAGTCTGAATCAGTTTCCGCCGGTCCAGGAGGAGGGAGGGGCCGGGACCGGGAGACACGCAGCTTATGGAGCAGCGACCGGGTTCGCCGCTCACTACACACCCGCTGCCAGGATTCGTCCTCCCCCTGAACGGAAAGTAAGCACCGACGGGAGTGCTCGGTCTGGAGGAGGCGGCGAGGCCGGCGTGGAGCGAGTCATATCCGCGCTAAATTGTTCCCCCTACGCCGTGTCTCCCTCCTGCCTCAGGAGGAGATTCTGCTCCGTGCGCAGCACAACACCCGCCCTCCGTCGGGAAATAAATTGAGCGATGTTTAGATTTTTAAAAAGCGCTTTCTGAGGAGGAGTTTCCTGATTAAATGTCGCTCCAAAACGATTTCTCCAAATAGTCTAATTAAGAAGTTGTTCAGAGTTGCTGCAGTCAGAGGATAAAACAGGAGGAGTGAAGGAGGAACTGATGACTTAAGAAATGATCGGGTCATTGTCAGTAAACAGGTTTGTTCTTTCTGGGCAAAAAATGGACCAGAGTGTTAAAATAATGTTGATATTTTTTCTGCACCTGAACAGCTGTAGGAAAAAAAGATTTTCCTCAAAAAGTTACTTTAACCACAAACTAATTTTGTGCACAGATAATATATGTTTAAGTATTTAAACATATATGGATATGATAGAATATACAGATGGATGGATTTATGTCTGCAGTGACATCATTTTGTTACTTGTTTGTTTTTATTAGTTAAACGTCGGCAAAGTAGAACTCAGAAGCAGCTTGAAGCAGAAAGTGTGAGTATGTCTGTGTCTGGAGGCATTATAAAGTTGATCACAACAACATATTAAAAAGATCGGATCGGGACTCGGGATCGGCCGATCTTCAAAATCTAATGACTCAGACTCGGACTCGAGGGCAAAAAAACCTGATCGGGACATCCCTAGTTTACACTAACCAGTCTACACTAGCCAGTTATCATTAATCAGTTATCACTACCCAGTTTACACTAACCATTTATCATTAACCAGTTACCACTAACCACTTAACATAACCAGTTATCACTAATCAGTTTACACTTACTCATTATCACTAACCATGTATCACAAACCAGTTACCAGCCATGCCTAGCCCTTTAAGAATGTGGAATTATGGGAAGTCTGTGTTGTTGTGGCTCTGTGTTCCAGCGAGAGGCGCTCTCTCTGTCTGCAGCCGCTTGCAGTGCGGACGTATTCCTGTGCTCTGTTAATGTTCGAGCAAAAATAAAGTTTGTGCTATAAAAGGAGACAACATGCCTGTTCAGCCTCTGTACTACGGTTAGGAGATCACTGGACAGGGGAAGAAAAGTAACACAGTTTACACTAACCAGTTATCACTAACCAGTTTACACAAACAAGTCTACATTAATCAGTTTACACTAACCAGTTATCACTAACCAGTCTACATTAACCAGTTTACACTAACCAGTTATCACTAACCAGTCTACATTAACCAATTTACACTAACCAGTTATCACTAACTAGTTTGCATTAACCAGTTATCACCAGTGTTGGGTAAGTTACACTTACCCAACTTATCTGCTTGTTGCAGATGCAGCAACAGGCGGTGGCATGGGAGCTCCCCCCCCCCCAACCATCGACACACACCAACCTGTTCATCACGCGAATAGAGACGGACGGTAGTCAGTTTGGGGTCGTTTATTGTTGTGAGAATGTGACAGTAACCCCATTTGTGTCCAGTGGAAACCCAAATGATAACGTAACGATTCAGACCCCTTTCACGCCCATGAACTGTGACTACTGGACTCCCGCTGTTCATGCACAAGCATGGACCGCGGCACACGCGCCCAGCCTTGCCCCTCCCGGTCCCAGGCCAGCAGAGTCCGTGCCCCGTGCCACACGCTTGTCTTCATGGAAAGCAGTGATGATGAATGCTACGGATTTAAGGAGAGGGTTCCAGTGCTGCAGCCAGGACAGTTTAATTGGTGGGGTTCATGGAGAGACTTTGTTTATCAATTTGAGGCCTGTGCACGAGCTAATCACTGGACTGAAGAGACTAAAGCTATTCAACTCAGATACAGTTTAACTGGCGCAGCTGGTGCTATTGTTCACAAAAACCCTAGGTCAGCCCACTGGAGCTATGAACGAATAAAAAATGAAGTGGATTCTGCATACGGGCCACACTCAGAGCATGCTGCAGCCATTGGGATCGAGCTGAGGCAGAGAGTCAGAAAACCAGGAGAATCCATGCACACGCTCCGGGATGACATATATGAAAAAGTCGCTATTGTTTATGGTGACCGCACTGAACTAGACCAAGACCGCATTGCTGTGGAGGTTTTCACCAATGCTATGATCGACGCTGACATTATCCAAAAACTTTTAGAAGAAAAGCCCAACGTGCTAGCTAAAGCATATGATGTTGCACACCGACATGAGACAACAAAAAGAGCTGCCAGGGCCGTAACACAGATGATGCGCCCAAGATTGGGGCCCCGCGGCCCTGCAACAAGGACAGCTGTGGTGTTTGAGGATACCTCCGCCCCTGTGTGTGACAAACCGAGGTGCACTCCAGTAACCCCTTCCCAGTAGCCACAGGGGGCACCGAGGGCCCGCCCACAACGCCCTACCAAGACTGTTCCCAGTAAAGTGACTTCAGGGGAGGTTATTTGCCATAACTGCTCCGGAACGGGACACATCCAGAGACAGTGTCCATCCCCTCGCCACTCTCAACCAAAGCAAGCGAGTTTCATCCCAAACCCGTCTCCTGACACCAGTGCAGTTATTGTCTGCACAAACGGTCAAGAAGATGAGATGTGTGTTCAAATAATGACACATGGACTCAAACTTTCTGCTCTACTGGACTCTGGTGCCCGGGGAAACGTGTTGCCCTTACACCACTTTAACGCTCTCCCTACCCAATCCAGGCCCCTTGTACAGCCATCCATCGCTAAGGTCTTGCAGGGGATTGGGCCTGAAGGTTTAGCTGTCCTGGGAGAAGCCATATTACCGGTCCTCGTGGGAAGCAGAAAAGCTCATGTGCACTTCATCATGGCCGACACAACTGAAAGCACCGAAGTCATCCTGGGACACCCTTTCCTGCATCAGTCCAATGCCTACTTGGACTACGGCCGTAAAGAGATAACGCTTTTTGACGAAAAAGTCCCCCTCTTTGATCCAAGTTACCAGCCTGCCACTTATCTAGTCCGAGTCACCCGGACTACAGTCCTTGAACCTGGTCACGAGTATGTGGTGCCTGGTTTCCCTTCCCTCCGCCGACAGTGGGGACCTGATGCTCTGTCCAACCAAGACCTTCATTGAGAGACATTGTGTCCTGGTAGCCCATGCCGTTGTGCAGCCACAGAGGTCAACAGGCATCCCCATCAGAGTTTTCAACCCAGGGGCTACACCTGTCACTCTGAAGAGGGGGGCCATTGCCAGGGTTCTTCAGCCTGATGAGGTGGTGGGCACCCTGGAGCCGCCACCACTTACACTCCTGCCCGAGGCGGGGTCTACTAACCCTGTCTCTGTGCCTTCTCATTTGCAGGTCCTGTATGATGAGAGCTGCTCCGGTCTGGCAGAGGGTGACCGTCACAAACTAGCCCTCCTGCTGCAATGTTATGGTGATGTCTTCTCTACTGGTCCTACTGATCTTGGTCGTACCAGTATTGTGCAGCACAATATCCAGACCACGCCAGGGTCTATCAAGCAGCCTCCTCACAGAATGGCAGCCGACAAGCAGCTTGCCGCAGACCAGCAGCTACAACAGAGCCTCAACGCCGGCGCGGCCCAGCCTAGCAACAGCAGCTGGGCTGCACCTATCGTGATGGTCAGGAAAAAGGACAAAACACCCAGGCTTTGTGTGGACTATAGGCCGCTGAATGAAAGAACCATCAAGGACGCCTACCCACTGCCTCGTATTCAGGACACTCTCGACACCTTGTCCACTGCCAGGTACTTTAGCACACTTGACTTGACTTCAGGATACTGGCAAGTGGAGATGACCCCTAGAACCTGTAAAGCTGCTCCCTTTTGTACCCAAAAATGACTTTTTGAGTGGAATGTGATGCCCTTTGGGCTATGTAACGCTCCGGCCACTTTCCAAAGACTTATGGACCGGGTGTTAGTGGGACTGCAGTGGGAGACATGTCTGGTGTATTTAGACATCGTGGTCCTGGGGCATGACACCTCCCAGATGTTTGCATGACTTGAGCAGGTTTTTCACCAGGCTGCACCAAGCAAACCTAAAACTTAAGCCATCCAAGTGCTGCTTGTTTAGGGAGGAGGTGGTCTATCTTGGACACATTGTCTCCGCCAGTGACATTGCTACTGACCCACAAAAGACTGAGAGGGTTAGGGACTGGCCCACACCAAGAAACGTGTCAGAAGTTATGCAGTTTGTTGGCTTAGCTTCCTACTACTGACGCTTTGTCCCTGACTTTGCCTCAATAGCGAAACCTCTACATGAGCTGACCAAGAAGTATGCCCGTTTTAGCTGGACTGCCCAATGCCAGTGGGCCTTTAACTAACTAAAAAGACTGTTGACTTCAGCTCCCGTCTTGGGCTACCCCCTTGACAAAGGAGAGATGTTTCTTGACACAGACGCTAGCGACTGTGGGATCGGAGCAGTCCTCTCCCAAGTTCAGGGAGGTGAGGAGAGGGTGTTAGCCTATGGGAGCAGAAGACTATCAGCTGTAGAACAAAACTACTGCACAACCTGTAGGGAGCTCCTAGCAGCTGTAGATTTCACCTCCCACTTCAGACAATACCTGCTAGGCCGACGGTTTAATATCCGTACCGACCACAGTAGCCTTCGCTGGCTGACCAGACTGAGAGAACCAGAAGGTCAGCTGGCACGATAGTTAGAAAAGCTGGCTGAGTATGACTTTACCATTATTCACCGTCCAGGCAAAGTCCACCAGAACGCAGATGCGCTTTCCAGGCGGCCATGTCGGGGTTCCTGCCCCTGCACCATACAAGAACCTGAGATAAGTGGTGGCCAGATTCACAACAAAGCAGTGCAGTGCAACCTACCTGACCCCTCCATGGTAGCTGACCCTTTCACATCCACCCCAGAGCAGCTCCTAGTGGGGGTGGGGGGATTTAGGCCTGAGTCACCCATAGTGGGGGTAGAGGGTGTACATAGTAGCCAGGTCTCCACCTGTCCTGGTATCCACAGAATAAGCGAATCACCACAAACTACCCTGTTCCAGGTTTGGACACTAGAGCAGCTGAGCACTGCCCAAAAGAATGATTCTGACATTGCACCTGTCTGGCATTGGGTAGATAATGGGGGGACCGCCCATCATGGTCAACCATAGCCGCACTCAGCCCAGCCACAAAAGCTTACTGGTCACAGTGGAAAAGACTGTACATTAGAGAAGGAGTGTTACTCAGAAAATTTTTCTGTCCTGAAGGCGAAACTTATTACACCCAGACCATACTACCCCACTCATTACGTAAAGCTGTAATGGAGCAGATGCATGATGGTCCAGTCGGGGGGCATTTTGGGGGGAAAGGACTCTTGCACGTGTTAAAACCAAGTACTACTGGTACAACATCAGGGACGACGTGACGTTGTGGTGCCGCACCTGCACTAACTGTGCTGCTAAGCCTCGCCCAAAGAAAACACCACAGGCCGCCATGGCTCCGTGCGGGTTGGAGCACCCATGGAAAGGATCGCCGTTGACCTCATGGGGCCTTTAAATGAGACTGAACGACACAATTGTTTCATTGTAGTGGTACAAGACTATTTCAGCAAGTGGGTGGAAGCTTACCCCGTACCCAATGAACAGGCAACGACCGTGGCAGAAAAGATAGTGTCAGAGTGGATTTGTAGATATGGAGCCCCACACACCCTACATAGCGACCAGGGGACAAATTTTGAGTCAGCTGTATTTCAGAACATGTGCCAGTTGATGGGGATAGAAAAGACTCGCACTACCCCTTTTCATCCGCAGTCAGACGGGCAGGTGGAGCGCTTTAACATTACTTTACAGAAGACACTAGCAGCCACCACCGAGAGGTGTCACTGGGACTGGGATTTAATGCTCCCCTATGCAGTCATGGCGTACCGAGCCACCAGACATAGCTCCACAGGACTGACCCCTAATATGATGCTGTTCGGTAGGGAAGTCACTGAGCCCATGGACGTTGTGGCTGGTCTGCCTCCAAATGACTCTAGTGCCGGTTCACTACCAGAATATGTTCTAAAACTTAGAGAAAGGCTTGAGCTCTCCCACCAGCTCGCACAGGAGGCCTTGGGAAAAGCCTCTGAAAGAGCAAAGAGACAGTATGACAAAAGCATCTGCCAGACTCGGTACACAGTTGGTACTGCTGTGTGGCACTTGGTCAAAGGCATCAAAAGAGTGAAGAACAAAGTACGGAAGTTCCTACCAGCCTACGAGGGTCCTTATTTCATAGTGGGCCGGCTCGACGACTTGGTGTACCAGATTCAGAAAGGGCCAAGGTCAAAGGTCAAAGTCGTCCACCATGACAGGCTCAAGGTCTACCACTCCAGAACTTTGCTTGACAACAGCTGGGTTTTCCAGACCGCCAGCATGTCCACATCTCAGGAAGTGTCACCCCCGGTTTCTGATGAGGACTCAGACATTGACATCAGGCCTCTTCACCTGAGGGACCAACTTCTAACACCGAGGACCCTGCTGTTGTGACCACTGACGGTGCTGGCTCTCCTCCATCTTTTTCCCCGCACCCTAATCCACCTCCTGCTGCAGTGACTGGGGGGAACACTGGCTATTCTCAGTCTGTTTAACCGCGCCCTAGTCCACCTGATGCTGATACTCCCTGTCCTGCACGGAGGCAGAGACGGCACCGTTGAGCTGGAGCGATTCGTCGATGACGTCGATGAATCGATTTTAAAAAAACGTCGACGTCAAATCCGGAAGTCGACGCGTCGCGCGCACCACACGCACGCGGGGAACCAAAACAAAGCCGCATGGAGAACAGAACTCCGTCTCTAACAGCTTTCAGGTTCAGCAGCTTGCACTCCCAAGCTCTACATGTCACCAGAACACAACCCGCCGCTCTACCTCAAAGTTTTAGGAATACTTTAAAGCAGCAAAGGACAGAAACCCGCTCCAGTGGTGGAAGGAGAATGAAGAGACTCACCGCCCTGGCTGCTGCTGCTGCTGCTGTGGTAAAATCCTACATGGACCTTCTGAACGTTTGTTCTCAGCAACAGGGACGATTGTAAGCAAAAAAAAAGCTAGGCTCACCAAAGAGCAACATGTTCCTCTGCAGCAGGCATCACCAAATGGAGGTCCAGACCCAGATCCGTTCAGACCGGGAAAACCCAGAACCTGGTCTGGGGGGGGGGGGGGGGGGGGGGGGGGGGGGGGGGGGGGGGGGGGGGGGCAGCCAAGGAGACACTGGAGCAGCCCTGAGGAGCTACAAGGGCCCGCGGTTAGCGCGACACCTGGCTCGCCCCCTGCCCTAACTGGACCTCACCATGAGGTTCGGTTCTTGGTTCGGAGCGGAGGAGGCGACGGTCCGGTCAGCGGTGCGCGCGCCTGTCGCCACGGGAGCGCGCGCCGCTCGTCTAGCCGTGTTTCTCAGTCTAACTGTCAACAGCTGTGGCTTCAACAATATTAACACTAAAACCACATTTATCTGTCGATGACTTTATCAGAAGTTAGTCTTCCTTTAACTTCAGTTGTTCTCAGAGACTCACGTTAAATACCAATGCATAAATTACCCAGATAATAACCTAAATAATAAGTAGTTTCTTTAGCCAAATATAAATATAATGACTCCCCTGTTCTACAGCGATTCAGAGTGTAATACAGAGGAGGAGATGAGGGAGGAACACAGTGCTATACTGCACACACTAACAGAACAACAGTTCAGTTTCATTTTGAGACGATGAAATAGTTTAACTAACACTCAGGAATGTCTGCTGTGAACTACACAGTTTGTTTTTGCTCTGCAGTTTTTAAATCTTTAAAACAAGAGATTTATGTCAAACTGCAGCTCTTCCTTAGAAACTGTCACTTTATTTTGTGTTAAACACTCAGGAATGTCCATACTGTGCACCTCACAGTGTTTTGTTTAGTACTACAACTTAGTATTTTTTCCAAACCTTTAAACTAGAGTTATTATACTGTAAAAGAGTAAATACTGACAGCTCTTCCATGTTGTAGAACACTGCTTTGATTCTGTTTTAAGCAGAAGATGTTTGGCTTTGGAAAACAGTTTTACATTTAAGTCATTTATTACATTTTTTGGGGACGGGGGGGTATTTATTTGAAATTTTACGGTTTTTATTAATCGTGCAACAGAAAAATAATCGTTAGAATAATCATCTAATTATCCATTAGAATAGTCGACTATTCGATAAAATAATCGCCCGAATAATCGTTTTAAAAATAATCGGTTTCCCCCAGCCCTACGGCACCGTCTTCTCGTCTTCAAACCTCGGCCTAGGCCACGAAGAACGAGGAGAGCACCTGATGTGTTTGGTGACTGGCTTAGTCACTAGACATTGCTAAAGAAGCACTTCTTTCTGGGTCTGGGTGTAGGCGGATAGCTGCCCTCCCAAGAAAAAAAAAATCACAGCTTAAAACCATCTCTGGACTAAAAAGGTGAAAAATTGTCATTACAGCTTGTTTTTGGTCCAAACATGGTCCAACATGGCGGCGCGTGTAGACGCAGTGACCTCTCGCTATCCCGAAAATGCGTTGTTTTGTTCGTCCAGTTTGTGTTTGTCTGTAATTTTTTCTCGTCAGTCGACATCGGAATATAAGTACAGCCAACAGGCTCTTTTCGACATTCGGAAAAGCAAAACTTGCAACGTTTTAGAGTCTGGAACAGAGATGCAGCTAGGACTGCTACGCAGGCCTGCTCCCACACCGGACTTGTCTGCTTCCCCCCCTCCAACAAGGAGACATTGAAAGCGGTGCGCAAGGACAAAGAAGAGGGGCAGACGGGGAGGAATCTGAGCTAGGCTAGAGGCTAATCCAGCTCGCCCAGCCATACCATCTATCATCCTGGCTAATGTACGATCAATGGACAACAAAATGGATCACATACAACTGCTGAGATCAGCGAATCAAAAAGTGAGTGACTGTTGTGTGCTTGTTTTTACTGAAACGTGGCTAAACGACAACACTCCTGACTCAGCTATCCAACTGGAGCAGCTAACATGCTACCGAGCGGACAGGGTGGAATCTGTGTTTACATCCGGGAAGCGTGGTGCCGGGACGCTACTGTAGTATGCAAGCACTGTTCACCACTAGCGGAGTTTATCATCATAAAGTGCCGTCCTTTCTACCTGCCCAGGGAAATAAATGTGATTTTCTTAGTCGCTGTTTATATCCCTCCCACCAACAACATCAGTGACAGGAAAGCAGCGCTTGATGAATTGTATCAGGCCATCAGTGAACAACAAACAGCACATCCGGATGTACTCCCAAAATTTCACCAACACGTGGATTTCCCAACAAGGGGAGATAACATCTTGGATCTGGTTTACACCTCTCACAAAGGAGCATACAAAGCTACACCCCTCCCCCACATCGATCTCTCTGATCACATCACTGTCATGCTAATGCCAGCATATAGACAGAGAGTGAAAGTCAACAAACCGGTTCAGAAGCAAGTAAGAGTGTGGCCAGAGGGAGCTTCCTCTGCTCTTCAAAACTGCTTTGAAACAACAGACTGGGAAATGTTTAAGCAGGCAGCCACTTACAACAACAACACAGACATTGAGGAGTACACAGAAACTGTGACCTCCTACATCTCAAAATGCACGGATGATGTTACACATGTGAAAAGCATCAACATTCAAGCCAACCAGAAGTCATGGCTGACAGGAGACGTCCGCAGGCTGCTGAGGGCCAGAGACGACGCTTTCAGAACTGGGGATGAAACTGGTCTGAGAGCAGCGAGGGCCAACCTGTCCCGGGGCATCAGGAAAGCTAAACAAGCTTATACAGACACGATAACCTCCAACTTCAAGAACAGCAAAGATGCACAGAGCCTATGGCGAGGCATTCAGGCCATCACAGACTACAACAGGGTTTATACAGGAAACCTAGAACTGAATTTACTACCTTTTACTACCTTTTTACTACCTCAACAACATTTTTTACTACCAACGCATCACGCAGCGGCCCTTTTTTGGGGGGGTGGGTAGTGGGTGGGGCGGCACTGACCCACGCAGCACTGACTAAGACATCCGACACAAACATTCCAAACTCAGTTCTAGAGGACTTGGAGCATAATGTCTTCTCTGGATATAGACAAAATGAAATCACTTTTAGACTTCACAAGCCAGGGTTTTATTTTCAATTGTCGTGGTTTCTGAGTTCGAATTTGTAGGAACGCTGCTCTGTGCATCGCCAAAAAAACAAAATATGGAGCTGCTCGCCCCGTGTGCGAATCCACTGTTAGTGAACGCCGGATGTTCGGTGAGACTTGATCGCCGTAACTTAGGGTGGCCATTTCCACAACATCAAAAAGGAGGACATTTTTCGGCGATGGCCAAAGAAAAAAACTATTAACATAATCAATTCCATTACATAGTATGATTGTTGTACTCTCCCAAAATATAAGTTTTTTAAAAAAATGTTGTTCTTCCCAGGCTGCTTCTGATAGGTTGGTCTGCCTGCATCAACCTCGTCAACATGGCTAATCTGATTAGGTTTGGGCTTTAACCAGTTACATTTCTGATATTTATTTGACACTTCATCCAATAATCTGTTACAAAAACATCTTATGGATGTATAATTGCATTTAGACGTTGTTATTTTTGTATCACTTTAATAAAATTTACAAATCAACACTAAAAAAGATGAACGAAAAGGAGCAGAGACTTTTAAAAAATATTTTCTGTCCATTTTTATAAAACAAAATGATATTCCTTACCCCTCAGTTTGATACATTTTTAAATATATTAATGATTTTGATTCTTTTATTTCTTTGCCAAGGTTGTTATATTATTTTACCCCATTTACAGAAATATTCAATTCTTTTTGGTTCTAAATTGAGGCCTTTTAATAATAATAATAATAATAATAATGCATCAGTTTTATATAGTGCTTTTCTAGGTCACTCAAAGACGCTTTACAGAGTTGCATTATTCATTCACACAGTCATTCTCACCGGTGGTGGTAAACTACAACAGACGTCTGTAGTCACAGCTGCCCTGGGGCAGACTGACAGAAGAGAGGCTGCCATTCTGACCATCGGCCCTTCTGACCACCACCAACATTCACACACAGTCACACTCACATTCACACAGGCAAGGTGGGTGAAGTGTCTTGCCCAAGGACACAATGACAATCTAACCCAGCCAGCTTTTACAAACTTCACTTCCTTTCAAATTATAACTACTAACTTTTTCTTGAAACATTTTCTGAATATTACTATCTTTGGACATTGTAATATTTTCAAGTCAACTAAATCATGTCAGTATTTTATATTTGATAAATAACAGTTTAGAGGGATCTGTTACTCATGATCTTCAGTGCTCTCTTTATAAAATAAAAAACTAAGTTTTACTTGTTGATCACCAGATTTGTTTACTTTAGGTACATTAAATTTTTCATTAGAGACCATAGCAGTGGCGGCTGGTGAAATTTTTTTTGGGTGGGGCGCATTTTTGCTAGTCAGTTTTCAGATGCGCAAAAAAAAAAATCACATATCACCACTAGGGCAGGGAATGATAATATTTTCATCTGACTGAATATTTTTCTGGTAAAAATTCCTAGTACCACCAGTTCTCTAGAAATGTGGAGCTGTTAGGTCTAATTCTACACATCAAACAGTAAATAAATCATAAAGTCTTCATAAGGAGACCTTAGAATAATATCAATATAATCAGATACAAATAAAAACAACCAAAATGTGGTCACAACAGAAGTTGTAAAAGTTTCAAGGAAAAAACAACCTGGCAAGTCAAAAACATTACTTAATATTCACAATTATCTTTCTACTGACACCACAAACAAATAAATCCATCTCTAACTAATACAGTCAGATAATTAATGTTACAATTCAGACAACAACCACTAACCAAGCAAGTCATGACAATCAGCTCAACTAATGAATGGAATTACAGTGTTCGCGAAAACTTTTGAGCCACGCCTGCCAAACTGGCAGACGTGGGAGCGTCTCAGGCAGGACATTTTTGACTCACATAGGACAATGTCCTCACGTGCTGTAAATCTGTATCTTTTTAATATAGTGGTTATTATAGTGACCTGATTAATACAGCGCCTTCCCACCACCAATCAAGGCAGCCCAAAGCGCTGAACACAGTCAAATACAGACAGTAAATACAATAATAAAACAGAACAATAAAAAACGACAGGTCAAGTATAAAAATATCTTCAATGATTAGTCTAAAACTCAATTTAAAAAACTGTCAGCAGTTTAAAAGACACTAAGAATGTGGTTAAAATACAGGCAACAAGAGGCAATAAGCATCAACTCCTATACATCAGACCACCATAACACTGAGTCAGTCTGACTCTAGAGACCCAGGATGCTGCTGGTCTAGTTTCACTCAGACCACCATAATACTGAGTCAGTCTGGCTCTAGAGACCAGGATGCTGCTGGTCTAGTTTCACTCAGACCACCATAATACTGAGTCAGTCTGACTCTAGAGACCCAGGATGCTGCTGGTCTAGTTTCACTCAGACCACCATAACACTGAATCAGTCTGGCTCTAAAGACCCAGGATGCTGCTGGTCTAGTTTCACTCAGACCACCATAACACTGAATCAGTCTGGCTCTAAAGACCCAGGATGCTGCTGGTCTAGTTTCACTCAGACCAGCATAATACTGAGTCAGTCTGGCTCTAGAGACCAGGATGCTGCTGGTCTAGTTTCACTCAGACCACCATAATACTGAGTCAGTCTGACTCTAAAGACCCAGGATGCTACTGGTCTAGTTTCACTCAGACCACCATAATACTGAGTCAGTCTGACTCTAAAGACCCAGGATGCTGCTGGTCTAGTTTCACTCAGCAATTCTGTTCAGTTTCACTTTTCTGTCAATCAGGGTCTGATTATGGCATTTTAATGATTGAGCAGTATTTTGCTGTTAATATTGTTATGCTCTAAATTACTTTACAGTCAGGTAGTTATTCTGATTTTTTATTTAAATTTATTTTATTTTATATTAACCTGTAACTTTGCTTCTGGTGCACCTGAATGTCCCCACTGAGGGACAATAAAGGATTTCTATTCTATTCTGTTCTGTTCCTCTCCTTCATCCCACTCTCCTCTTCAGAGGCTGAAACCATAACAGCAGAATAATCTGTGAAGTTCTCTATCCTCCTGTTCTCACTCCTTCACTCTTAAAACTTCTTTCTCTTGTAGTTTGGTTCTTCATCCTAAAGTAACCAGTTAACAGAGTTACTAGATCATATGGGCTTTGTTTGGGGGACCAATCAGCAGCACTTTCAGGTGAAACCCCATCAGCTGTTCTGTCTCATCAGGAAGGAAACACGTCGGACATTACCGATGTATTTTAATATTGTCTGACAGAACTGTGTTTGTTTGATCTTTAAATAATGATGGACAAGGAAGAACGGACTGAATAAAAATTAAATCGTGGTGGTTACAGTTCGTTTAGGAAGCTAATATTAGAGAAGAGAGGCCAACGCAGATCTCAGAACGTTCAGAATCTGAACGCTGTGACGTCAGAGAGTCTAGTCCACCTAGAAGCTCCAGAGGAGAATAAAACACTCAGAACCTCCTAAATGATCGGAGGCAACGAAGTCTGCAGAAATAGTTTGACATTTCCCATCAGCACGCGAGCGAATGCGCGTGAATGAGACAGGTGCATGCGCGCAAAGAAGCGAGCGAGTCAGAGGCGCGCGCGCCGTGAGCAAGAGAACGACAGAGAGAGAAAAGGAGAGAGAGAGAGTGAGTGAGGGATACAACTGGAAAAGCAGCACGCCGGACAAAGTGTCCAACGATTTTCAGTTTTACGTCGGACAATTTTAAATTACGTCGGTAATAGGGATGGGAATTGATAAGATTTTTACGATTACGATTCCATTTTCGATTCTGTAAAACGATTCAATTCTTTATCGATTCTCTTATCGATTCTCATTTGAAAAAAAGAGAACAAACAGATCTATTAGCTTCAAGCTGGTTTATATCTTATCTTTGAGTCAGATACAAGTTTAGAAGTAAGATGACCTTATACATCCAACAGTGAGGTCTTAAGAAAACCAGAGTCTAGAGTCACAGGGTGCCTAGAAAAAAATTTTTCTAAGTATAAAATAATAATAAAATATTATTTTGTAGAAATAACATAAAATACAACATAAATTATTCTGTGCAATTCCACAAGAATGTAACATTTCAACTCTCTTTTTAAAAAGGATCTGAGCTGAACACACAAAGTTACATCAGCCAGCAACAAAGACAACTCAAGTCAAGTTCAATGGAACTGTGCATTGTGCAATTTTGCAACCATCAACTATGGAAAATTAACAATTCTTCTGCAGAAAAATGAGCATATCTGCTTTTTCAGGAAGGATACCTGATCTTTCTGGACTTATTGTGTCTCCAGCTGGAGAACACCCTCTCAGACAGGTAGGACTGTGCGTTATGACGAAATATTTCATCTGGACGATAGAAAATGTCTACCGTCAGATAAAAAGCTCTATCGTTTAAGCCA
>SSNR01000088.1:2035982-2062782 GCA_006937965.1 Callopanchax toddi | reverse complement strand
AAGACAAACCTCTGATACAATCATTGACAGATCAATGTGTTTTTAGTGTTGATATTGTTTGATATGTTGAATTTTAAGATGTCAGTGATTATGCTGAGAAACGCAGCTTGAGCGGCGCGCGCTGCCATAATCACGCTATTGAGAGGCGCGTGCACACTGAGTTTGGAGGTGATCAGATAACGTCATCCATCCTTCAGCCAAAGGGAGGAGACATGGCAGAAAATAACCAACGGGCTGCTCAGACCGTCAAAAATAAACTGTTGTGCTGACTTCTAAGAGGTTTTTTTTTTTACGTTGATTTATTTATTTATTTAGCTGAATGCTCGAAGGATCAAAGTAAAATGGTGTTGGTCCAGCGGGTCCAGTGTCAGTGGACCCGCTGATCTCCTGGTTTAATGGCGCAATCAGATCAAAGTATGAATTTAAAAACGTCTGGACCGTCGGTTCACCAGAGACCCAGATCTGCTGACGCGGAGCGTGGCCGGTGCTCTGCCCAAACTCTGCCAAGTTTTTGCCGTGGGTCCACGACTCGCTTGGCGGCGGCCCCTCCCAGCCGAACATGTCCGAACCACAGACTTGATGCGGTCCAGTTCGGGGGAGGAGGGGTTCCAGATGCCGAGCGTGTTGCGGGCCGCGGGAGCTTCTCAGGGGCAGACGCGCGTCTCCCCCCCAGCACCGGCTCGCTGCCGGGTGCTGTCACTGGACCCGGTCCAGGTCCTGGATCTGCTGCGCCTCTGACTCCAAATAGAACCTGAGTCTGCCATTTGGTGATGACTGGCACAGACGCGCGACAATGGAATATTATTTGTAGATAATAATTTAGTTTAAAAAAAATTTTTTTTAGACCAATAGGTGAAATTGAATAATTTCCCGCGGCACACCTGAAGATCTCCCACGGCACACTAGTGTGCCGCGGAACAGTGGTTGAAAAACACTGCTCTAGGAGGAAGGAGGGTCTTCATCAGAATGACAGATGTTGTGGAACTCAACCCATAGATCAGTGTTTTTCAACCGCTGTTCCGCGGCACATTAGTGTGCCGTGAGAGATCGTCAGGTGTGCCGCGGGAAATTATTCAAATTCACCTGTTGGTTTAAAAACATTTTTTTTTACTAATTAATTATTATCTGCTAATAATATTCCATTATCGCGCGTCTGTGGCAGCATCACCAAATGGCAGACTCCGGTTCTGTTTGGAGTCAGACCGCGCAGCAAATCCAAGACTTGGACCTGGTCCAGACTGTGCGCTCTGGGGAAACGCGCAGCGCGCTGTGAGACGCTACCGCGGCCCGCTCGGCACCGGCACGCCTCCGCCCTGAACCTGGTCTGTGGTTCGAATTGGTCCGGCGAGGAGGAGGAGGGGGAGGCAAGCGGTCGCGGCCCCGCTGCCACTGGTCAGGAGAACCAGTCCTGCACTGGCTCTGTTTCCTGGTGGAGCAGCAACAGCCCCGACATTTTTAAATTCATACTTTGATCTGACCGGTCCATAAAACCAGATCAGCGGCCCACGGACACTGGGTTGGGTCNGTCTGACTCTAAAGACCCAGGATGCTACTGGTCTAGTTTCACTCAGACCACCATAATACTGAGTCAGTCTGACTCTAAAGACCCAGGATGCTGCTGGTCTAGTTTCACTCAGCAATTCTGTTCAGTTTCACTTTTCTGTCAATCAGGGTCTGATTATGGCATTTTAATGATTGAGCAGTATTTTGCTGTTAATATTGTTATGCTCTAAATTACTTTACAGTCAGGTAGTTATTCTGATTTTTTATTTAAATTTATTTTATTTTATATTAACCTGTAACTTTGCTTCTGGTGCACCTGAATGTCCCCACTGAGGGACAATAAAGGATTTCTATTCTATTCTGTTCTGTTCCTCTCCTTCATCCCACTCTCCTCTTCAGAGGCTGAAACCATAACAGCAGAATAATCTGTGAAGTTCTCTATCCTCCTGTTCTCACTCCTTCACTCTTAAAACTTCTTTCTCTTGTAGTTTGGTTCTTCATCCTAAAGTAACCAGTTAACAGAGTTACTAGATCATATGGGCTTTGTTTGGGGGACCAATCAGCAGCACTTTCAGGTGAAACCCCATCAGCTGTTCTGTCTCATCAGGAAGGAAACACGTCGGACATTACCGATGTATTTTAATATTGTCTGACAGAACTGTGTTTGTTTGATCTTTAAATAATGATGGACAAGGAAGAACGGACTGAATAAAAATTAAATCGTGGTGGTTACAGTTCGTTTAGGAAGCTAATATTAGAGAAGAGAGGCCAACGCAGATCTCAGAACGTTCAGAATCTGAACGCTGTGACGTCAGAGAGTCTAGTCCACCTAGAAGCTCCAGAGGAGAATAAAACACTCAGAACCTCCTAAATGATCGGAGGCAACGAAGTCTGCAGAAATAGTTTGACATTTCCCATCAGCACGCGAGCGAATGCGCGTGAATGAGACAGGTGCATGCGCGCAAAGAAGCGAGCGAGTCAGAGGCGCGCGCGCCGTGAGCAAGAGAACGACAGAGAGAGAAAAGGAGAGAGAGAGAGTGAGTGAGGGATACAACTGGAAAAGCAGCACGCCGGACAAAGTGTCCAACGATTTTCAGTTTTACGTCGGACAATTTTAAATTACGTCGGTAATAGGGATGGGAATTGATAAGATTTTTACGATTACGATTCCATTTTCGATTCTGTAAAACGATTCAATTCTTTATCGATTCTCTTATCGATTCTCATTTGAAAAAAAGAGAACAAACAGATCTATTAGCTTCAAGCTGGTTTATATCTTATCTTTGAGTCAGATACAAGTTTAGAAGTAAGATGACCTTATACATCCAACAGTGAGGTCTTAAGAAAACCAGAGTCTAGAGTCACAGGGTGCCTAGAAAAAAATTTTTCTAAGTATAAAATAATAATAAAATATTATTTTGTAGAAATAACATAAAATACAACATAAATTATTCTGTGCAATTCCACAAGAATGTAACATTTCAACTCTCTTTTTAAAAAGGATCTGAGCTGAACACACAAAGTTACATCAGCCAGCAACAAAGACAACTCAAGTCAAGTTCAATGGAACTGTGCATTGTGCAATTTTGCAACCATCAACTATGGAAAATTAACAATTCTTCTGCAGAAAAATGAGCATATCTGCTTTTTCAGGAAGGATACCTGATCTTTCTGGACTTATTGTGTCTCCAGCTGGAGAACACCCTCTCAGACAGGTAGGACTGTGCGTTATGACGAAATATTTCATCTGGACGATAGAAAATGTCTACCGTCAGATAAAAAGCTCTATCGTTTAAGCCACGATAGAAGTTTTACAGCATAATGCACTTTACGGGATGTTCATGAACGCACCGCGCAGCAACACATAAACAAACATGGAGGCAGACGGTAGTGGACGCGTTTTAGACCAGAGTCAACAGGATAACCAGCTAACTCAAACCGAGGAGCTTTTACCTAAAAGAGGGACAACATCTGTCTCATCGATGTGGTTTAAATATAAAAAGACCGACGTGGACCAGACAGCAGCTGTTTGTAAAGTTTGCAGCTCCCGGTCCCAACAACGGACTCCGACGCCACTAATATATTTTATCACCTGCACAAAAACCACGTCAAAGAATACAGAGACAGTCAAACAGCAAAAGCTGCAAGAGCAGCGTCAAGTGTTGGAGTAAGAGCTCAGAATGAACTCCAGACGCTGCTACAGGTTTTTACCCGCAGCACATCATGTAACTGCCAGCTGAGCGGGATGGAAGGAAGGAGGAGGTTACTGCTGCTGTTACCACGCACATCTACAAAGATATGGCTCTAATCTACACGGTGGAGAAACGTGACTTTAGTGACTCGTGGTGACGTAGTCGCGCCGACTGGAATTTATTTATTTATTTTTTTGCGCCGACTGGAATTGATAAGAGAATCGTTAGCAAAAATGGCAAACGATTCCAAGGGATTGAAACACTGGGAACCGGTTCTCATTAAGAACCGGTTTTCGATTCCCATCCCTAGTCGGTAATGTCCGACGGTCCAACGTGTTTTCGTAAACACTGGCATTAACAACAAAATAAAGTCAAATCCACTGACAAGTCCCATCAAACCCAGTCAGACCAAACTTCCTTAAAACGCCATAATAATTTAATGAAAAGTAGAGAAAACGCATGAAAAATGGGCTAAACTACATAAACCAACGTATTCAATCAGCAGTACCTGTATTTCTCTAACATTCGGCATACACCTCAACAAACACATGACGCTATTTAAGGTATAAATTCACTCATCAGGACTTAGCACTGCTAGCCGCGGCTAGCTCTGCCTATGGGGTTTTTGAATGGGAAAATCCGTGACAGACACATAGTCATTAAGAAAAAGAAACAAAGAAACGAAGTCACTCACCATTGAGTTGATGAAATCAGGACAAATGGAATCATTCGGCTTGTTTTCACAAGCAGGAAAGAAGGATTCTTTGAATAAATATCCATTTTCTACCCTCCATTAAAAAGAGAGCAAGAATTTCCGGTTTCGGTCTGAGCAACACTCCAGACTCCTGCCGTTGTGCGCATGTCACACAGGGACACTGAAGACCTGCGTCCCGAGCGATCTCCTATTTTTTGCACTCAGTGCGCATGCGTCAGGAAAAATTTGCCAGTGCGCATGCGTCAGGGGCAAAAAACAATGCGCTATGTTGGGACGGCGTCCCGTCCAGACATGCGCAGTAGAACCCAAAGAAACACGACCTATCGGTCCAGTAAAAAATAGTAAGAAAACCTTTCTAAACTACACCTAAATGCAGATTATACACAGCACTTATTATATATAATGGATGGCTCGTTTAGTTTTATTTTTATGTTAGTTTTTTATATTTTGTGATCCCTATTTCTCTTCTTCTTCCTCATGGGGCTGGTGGGGCGGCGCCCGAGCGCCCCCTATGGACGGGCCGCCACTGGACCATAGGTGTGATTATTAGTGGGGATTTATTTCCTCATTCTGTGCTTTTCCACCCTGGACCCCCTGGAGTGAAACTGGTGTGTATCTTAATTAGTGCCGTGGCGTGGACTCGCGTTTCTGGGACGCACTGTGTCGTTCCCCGTCACCGTGTGAGTGATCTTACAGACTACAATGATTTTTATTCAAAATAATGGCGCGACATGGCACTGCTCTGAGATCTCTGTTTTTCTCTGCTCCGGTTTCTGGTCGACCTGTTTCATGGTTCAGGTTTCAGCTGCAGTGCGAGTTCTCTATCCGGTCCAGGAGGAGGCGTGTCCGGGGCACAGCTGAGTGCGGAGAGCACCCCGAGTTACCTCACGCACGCTGAGCAGAGCTCTCCGGGGTTTTTTTTTTTTACATTTTGTTTCTCTGGACCAGAGACTCTGGACCATGTGAAGAAAATAATTCAGCCAAAATCTGGACAAATGGGCGTCCGTCTCAAGGGCTCGCCGGACGGCGGACACACCTCCTGAAAACCGGACAGTCCGTCCGAAAGCCGGACGATGGCCACCCCCATTCCACGTCAAATTAATAGTTTTTCAGCACACCTGACAAAAAGCCTCTCGATCATTGCCCATGACTGCTTTAGCCAGCCTTTAGAGAATGGGTCGTCGAGCCAAAGTTTGGAAAACTTACATTTTTCCCATTGTTTGCGGTGCTACTTGCTAGCTTCTACATGAGTTATCCTGACACCACGCATGCACAATAAAGCTGTTGTGCGCATTTGCAAGGCTATCAACAGCTTTCAGGGTTCTGCTGTCCTGTCAGCACGATAAAAAGACGCTTTTAGTTAAACGAATGGGGAAGGTTAAAATATTTTAATTTTGTGACAGAAATTTACTACCAAGTCGGAATTTTTTACAATCAAATGCAGTAATTTACTACTTTTTAAGGGCCTTAATTTGAGCACATTTCATTTACTACCTTTTACTACCGCGCGGAAACCCTGTACAAGCCCACACAACAGAACTGTGAGAGTGACACTACTCTGCCCAACAAACTGTACAACTTCTTTGCACGTTTTGAAGCACAAAACAAAACTTGCTGACAGAAAATCCCATCACCTCCACACGACCAAGCTCTGTGCCTGTCTGCCGCCGGAGTTAAGAGGATGCTCTCCTCCATCAACACCCGGAAAGCAGCAGGCCCAGATAAAATTCCTGGCAGGGTGCTAAAGGACTGTGCAGAAGAGCTGAAGGATGTCTTCACAGACATTTTTGACATTTCCCTGAAGCAAACCATTGTTCCATCATGCTTCAAAAGTGCCACCATCATACCTGTGCCGAAGAAATCTTCCACATCCTGCTTCAATGATTACCATCCAGTGGCACTGACACCCATCGTCATGAAGTGTTTTGAACGGCTAGTCATGACACACATCAAATCCATCCTCCCTCCCACCCTGGACCCCTTCCAGTTTGCATACAAAACTAAACAATCCACTGAGGATGCAATCTGCTCTGCTCTCCACCCAGCTCTCACTCACTTGGACAGGAAAGACTCATACGTAAGAATGCTGTTCATAGACCAGTTCAGCCTTCAACACCATAATACCACAACAACTCATCTACAAACTTGACAAACTGGGCCTCAGCACCTCCCTCTGCAACTGGCTGCTAGACTTTCTCAGTCGGAGGCAGCAAGCAGTACGAGTCGGCAACAACACCTCGAGCAGCATCACCGTGAACACAGGAGCCCCACAAGGCTGTGTGCTCAGTCCTCTACTCTTCACCCTACTGACACACGACTGCAAACCAACCTACAGCTCAAACCATCTTGTGAAGTTTGCAGATGACACAACTCTGGTGGGGCTCATCACCAAGGATGATGAGACACTACAGAAAAGAGGTTGACCTTCTGACCATATGGTGCAAAAACAACAATCTCCTGCTGAATGTCAATAAGATTAAGGAGATTGTTGTCAACTTCCAGAGAGGCCACACCGAACACCTGCCACTGACCATCGATGGTGCTGCTGTGGAAAGGGTGAGCAGCACCAAATTTCTGGGGATGCACATCAGTGAGGACCTCTCCTGGACCACAACACCTCATCACTGACAAAGAGAGCCCAGCAGCGTCTCTACTTCCTGCGAAAGCTCAAGCAGGCTAGGGCTCCACCGTCCATCATGACCACCTTCTACAGAGGAACTATTGAGAGCATCATTTCCAGCTGCATCACTGTTTGGGGCGGGAGCTACACCGACTTCAACAGGAAAGCTCTGCAGCGCATCGTGAAAGTAGCTGGGAGGATCATCGGTGCACCACTTCCCTCCTTGGAAGACATTTACACCACCCGCCTCACCCGGAAATCCATCACCATTGCGAGTGATGTGAGCCACCCTTCGCTCACGGACCACCAGACTCACCGACAGATTCATCCACCAGGCCGTGAGACTACTAAACTCTCTCCCCCCACACACCTCTAGCCACACCAAACGGAGACATGAGGGTTGAAATGGGATTAAACCTTTACCCCCCCCAAATAAAAAAAAAAGCACTACGTCTGTACTATGCAAATTGTGCACACTATACAAATGCTACTGCTGCTACACTGTTAAAAATCTAACTTGCAATTTGTTAGCAGAGTTTAGAATTGTTAGTCAGTTGAACATTTTAACTTGCAAAATGTTGCGTTCACACAGAAAAAACAATTAACTCAACTTTAGTTACAGTTTTGTCCAGTGACTGTAAAATAAAACGTTTAGACAACTTGATATTTTAATTACCAAGTTGTAGCCTTTAACTTAAAGCTGTTGCGCATGCGCTGTTAGTAAAATGCACGGGGTTTCCTCCAAGTCAGCTAACCAGACGTGGGCACCTCGTGTAGAAGCTCGACCTGCTGTGCACTGCACTAAGGTAAGTACCATTTAATTTGCTCTTTTATGTCAAAACTATGTTAATAAATGCAGATTTTTTTGGACAATTCCATGTCTAATGAAAGACACCTTCAAAATATCCCATGTTCCCAAGTAAAATAATTCAGTGGAAGTTGAAAGCGGTAAAATTTAAATAAGCTAATGTTACATGCTTAAACTTACTGCCTGTACCGATTTTAATGATCTTTTATACATTAAAAACACGTATTACAGCAATAAGGTAAAGGTAGCCATGCATAAAAATAAGCTGAGAAGCATTTTAAAAGTTAACATGAGGTGACGTGTGGTTAGTGGTCTGGTCAATGTGAATAGGGCACGTGGCGCAGGTGTCCAGCTCATCTTGGAACAACAAGCCAGGGACACTCTTTATGAGCAAAGTACGTTCAGCATTATAGTTATCAAGTTTAACCCGAGCCTAAGCCCAGTTTAGTCCGAGTAATGTAATGGCGTAGCCCGGTTCGTTGGACGGCCGAGTCGGGTCCGACCGGAGAGCGGGGAGGATGGCGCGCGTCAAACCCGACACCGGATGCATCATTATCCCATCACGGTGTGTTAAAAAGCGCTTTTTATGTAAGTTGCCTTTATTCTCTATTTACTGTGATTAATTGGCGGAGGTCCTCCGGACAAAAGCGGACAGGCTCGGATCGAGTGTTTGAACGAGCCGGTTTCATTACCGGCAAGTTACCGTAATTGGATGAGTCGGACAGCAGAGAGGATTAAAAAAAAACTTGTTAATTATTAAAAAAATATCGTTTTGAATTTTGTTATGACTACAAAATAAGGTTTGGTAAGTTCAGACACAGGAAAAGTGACGGCGCAAGCCCTCTAACCTCCCTCCCTCCCTCCCATCTTAATCTGAAGCCTGCTATTGGTTTATTATTTTGGGACATGATTGATGGACTTTGAGTGATTAAAGATCCTGTATTTGATCCAGGGGAAGCAGTTGAGCCGCTCAGGAGATCAACTTTTTATAGTCCTCCTCTATTAACTAAAAAAAACTTGGGTCCGGTTCGTCCGAATCTTACATGTGTGTGCTGGTCCAGGCGAGTTATTTCAAAGTTGTCCCATTTATCAGAAGCAAGTAATCCAAGTTTGGTTAACTTTGTGCCTCAGAGGATCCAGAGGATTCCTCCTCCACCAACATGGAGCCTTGCAGCTTGTCCTGCAGGTTACATGATAAAACCAGTTGGTTGTGTTACCAGACTTGCTTTTTATAGATTCTGTTAATTTTGCAAACGACCGTTGTTTGGTTTTTGTCCGACGTATGCAGTTGAACAACTGAAGCCATTTTCAGAACGATTTCCTCCAACATGAGCTCTTCTGTAAATTACCTGCTCAGTTTTGGTCTGTTACCCAATTGGATAAAATGAAAAAATTAGAACTTTTTCTATTGAACTTTTTATTGACCTGTTTTTTTTTTTCCTATCGAACCACATGTCTATCAATGGATATATATTGTTATAGAATTATTGTCCCGCCCTAATACTTGGCCTTTTAATGTATTTAATTGGAATATCTGATCTGACAAAATGAAATGGCAATTTATTTCACTAAAACAAGCTAAAAATGTATTCACATCTAATACATAGCCACATCTACTTACATAGTTAATAGATAATCATTTTATTTATCCAAGTTGGCCTCAGACCCACAATTATTAGTTTTTGAATTGCCTTGTTTTGAGAAATGCATTTAATCCTTTTTTTTCTTCTTCTTCTTTTTTCCTTAGGTTGGAATGCAGTGTAAGCTTTGCAAATTTACCCACCTTAGCCAGGAGGTCCTTCTGAAGCACTACAGGCTACACCACCATCAAGGACGACCCTGGCAGCTGCCTTGTTTGTACACTGATTGCGTCTGCACTTTTAAAACAGAAGGTGCGTTAAAATCCCATCTGACAAGAGCGCACAAGAAGTCTGTTCCTGTTCCTGAGCACTTCTATTTTACTTGCGAGTTGTGTGATTTTAAAAAGATTTGCCAGCCATCCTAGTTTTTATACCATTTAAGAAGCCACTTAAAGAGATGTGACACAGTCAAATGCCCTTTTAAGGATTGTGACCTGAAAACCAATGTTCTTACTACGTTTAGTAGCCACATATCACGCAAACATAAGTCACACAGATTTCATGATTTTAGCACTTCTGTTACATTTCAAACACAGCACTTAGAAAGTGATGAAGAGGCATGGCCTGAAGATGAAGAGCCTACTGCAAATCCACTGTCC
Organism: Callopanchax toddi; assembly: GCA_006937965.1. Lineage (NCBI taxonomy): Eukaryota > Metazoa > Chordata > Actinopteri > Cyprinodontiformes > Nothobranchiidae > Callopanchax > Callopanchax toddi. The sequence goes on along the minus strand of SSNR01000088.1, from coordinate 2,052,705 downwards.
ACAGCTGCAGAAAATGCTGTTCCTGATGAATCTCATGAACCTGAAACAAGCTCTTTTTCAGAGCCCGTCAGTTATTTGGAACTAGAGCGCAAACTTGCTTCACTGATCCTCTATATGCAAACAGTATTGCATGTTTCAAAAAGTGCAACTTGGGAGATATTAAACTGGATCAGTGATATTGTGTCATGTTCCAAGTATACAGCAAAGCAGTCAATCAAGGCTATTTTAGGCAAATATGACAGTCATATTAATGATTCTCTGTCAGAAGAGCTTGCTGAATTGATATCAGCTGAGGTGCTTAAAACAAATCCTGTTTTCACAGCCACAACAAACAAGGGTATACTGTCAACAGAACACAAGAGGAATGTATATTTTAGAGAGCATTTTCAAGTAGTTGATCCAGTAGAATACCGTTTTCATAGGCTGCATCAAAATACTTTTGTCTATGTCCCACTGTTGAGAGTTCTTGAAACCTTACTGAACAGAACTGATGTCTTTGAAAAAGCCATTTTTGTTGAAAAAGAGTTGCCAGGACAATATACATCTACTCGTAGTGGCCAGTACTACAAAGAAAACCAACTTTTAGGTGTCCAAAGTGGTAGCATTTCACTGTCTCTCTACATCGATGAATTTGAGGTTTGCAATCCTCTCGGCACTTCAAAAAAGATCCATAAAATTACTGCTGTTCACTGGGTCATTTTAAATTTGCCAGCAAAATTCCGTTCTACGCTTCCTGCAATACAACTGGCTCTGCTGGGAAAAAGCAATGATTTAAAACAATTTGGCTATGAAAAAATGTTTGATCCATTATTAAAAGACTTGGGTCATTTGGAGCAGCAAGGTGTCTTTGTTGAAGCGCTGCAAACAACTCTTAAAGGCACAGTGTACTGTGTGTGTGCAGACAATCTGGGGGCACATGGTCTAGCTGGTTTTCAGGAAAGCTTTCAAGCAGAAAACCTATGTAGGTTTTGCAACGTGAGCAAAAACGAAATACAAACCAAAGATGCTACTTGTTTTCAACTTAGAACCATTGAGCAGCACACTTCCATTATAAATGAACTGAGAGGCCAACCTGAACTCCAGAGCAGACTTGGTGTAAAAAGAGACTGTGTCCTCAGTAAACACCTGACTTTCTTCCACCCAATAACAGGGTTTCCGCCTGATGTGTTACATGACACACTAGAAGGGATTGTTCCATTTGAGCTATCCATTTGCCTAAAAGAACTTATACAAAAGGGACACTTCACTCTTGACACCTTAAACAATCGTATTAAATCATTTCCTTACAAGGACTCGGACAGAGTTAATAAACCCAAAGTCATTTCCCAGTTGAGCTTCTCAAAGAAAACAATAGGTGGAAATGGGCACGAAAACTGGGCACTGCTACAGTTACTGCCATTAATCATTGGTCACCTTGTTCCAGATTCTGAGCCTATTTGGGATATTTTGATGGACTTAAGGGAGATAGTGGAGTTGGTCATGTCAGTCCAGTTTTCAGAAGTGACACTGTCATACTTGGAACGAAAAATATTAGAGCACCGCCACCACCTTCAAGAGTCTTTCCCAAACCTGAAACTAAAACCAAAACATCATTATGTGGAGCATTACCCTCACTTGATTCGCTGTTTTGGTCCTTTAGTTGAGCTATGGACAATAAGATTTGAGGCCAAGCACAGCTATTTCAAAAGTGTGATAAAAGATGTTCGAAACTTCAAAAACATTCCACTCACCTTGGCAACTATAAGCACCAGCTTCTGATGGCCCATTATCTCAATGGTCCAAGTCTCTTTTCATCACCATTGTCAGTGCAAAAAGTGAAAACTGCACAAGTCTGTTCGTTAGAGATGCAACAGAGGGCAGCTGTTAAGAAAAGATATCCACACAGAGATGTTATGATGTTTGCATCAGATGTAGAGGTGCATGGAGTTCACTTCAGTGAAGGGATGATTTTGTCTTCTGGTCAGTGCAGTGGTTTGCCTGATTTTTTCAAAATCCTCAGTGTCATTGTGAATGCCAATAAGGTGGCCTTTCTTTGCAAGAGACTTTCTTCATGGTACATTGAGCACTATAGATGTTATGAAGTTTCTGAAACGAGTACAGATGAAATTCTTGAGCCAGAAGACCTGAATGACTTTCATCCACTCCCGTTCTATGTAGTTCAGGGAAAAAACATGATTGCAGTGAAAAGGTTTCTTCTTCATTAAATTTAACAATGTGTCAAGTATAAAGACCCCAGGATCTGGAAGCTTCATCTCCTGTTTGTGCTAATGACATTTTCTATATATATATTTTTTTCTTTCTAGAAAATGCGTCTACGTGTGGTGCTGGCCATCGACAACATTAGGAGATTGGATATTTCTGAGGATCTCACTTCAGTTGAACAGCTGAAACTAATTCTTAAAGAAAAGCTGGAAATCAAGGATGACTTTCTGATTCAGTTTGAAGACCCAGAGTTTGGGAATGAACTATGTAATTTGACTGATATAACAGAACTTCCACCTGATAGAGCAGTGCTGAAGATAATCCAGAAATCATCCAATGTAGATGCAGAGAGTTTCACTTCCACTTTGGACACACACAGTACATCTTCATCATTAAGTAGCCCATCTTGCGCAAGCCAAGAATCCCCATCTGTGACAGTCAGACAACGTGAGAATTTGCTGTGGCCGTCTGTCTTTGTGATACCTGAGTTTTCATTCGATGTTGAACTACGCCTGGAAAAAGCAAATAACGACTATAAAGAAAATGGAAAGCTTCTTCTCACAATGTCAAGAGAGATGAAGATGGATATACTGGCTACCATAGCTCAAACTGTTTTTACATTCAAGGCTTATCCAACCAAACAAGAGATTGAGTCTGTGGCTTCTGCACTGGTTGAGAAACATCCATGTCTTAAGGATCCAGGCCCAGGACCTGGCTATCATAGCTGGACTATGAGTATAATGTATAAGATGGGGAACTACCGCCAGAAACTACAATCAGCTGGTTGCTCAGAAGTCCTTCTGAACTGTAAAAGATCAAGAAATGATTCAAGACCTTTAAAGAAGGCAAAGAGATGTGAGGTGAATTTCCTCCCAGACAACCCAACTGGACAGACTGATTCTTCCCTCCAAAAAGAAAAAGATAAACTTAAAGAAGAAATGAAGAAGAAATACCCAAACATGGCAGTTATCAACCCCAAGATGGAACTGACCTTTTCTCTGAGAAGAAAAGAGATCGTTGGTGAAGAACCTCTTGTGGATGATGTCCTAAAACAATGGCCAGCATTGTTTTCACCTTATCAGGTAAGTTTTTATTCTCCAATAGTTCATCTGCAGAATCTTTTCAGTATTTCATTGTTGTTGTTGTTGTTGTTGTTACCTTGTCTTTTTAGGTTTGTGCTGAGTTTTTCCGGATTACTCAAACTAACCTGACAAGCACGTTCTTCACCTCTTTGGATGAGTATGCACCAAAGATAATCAAGGTGTACAGAACAAGTGGTGGGGTGCGTCGAGAAGACATGAAGAACCTTTTGGAACAACTTGATGATCAAGTAAGTACCCTAAGTCATTTGTATATTGTATTCTATGCTGTTAATGACATGTATCACATTTGACTTTTGGTGTCTGTTTTTTATTTTTTTTAGACATCTGATGTGCTCGCCTTTAGAAAGGCTACAGTTCTTAGAGGTCTGCCCCTGTTCATGGATAAAGATCCTGGAAACCTCATAAAAAACTGTCTGGTGAGTAAATAAAATTAATATGCACACACATCCAAATATTTATAGAACAGTCCTGTACTTAAAGGAAAAATTGATGTTAAAACTGAAAATGGTAAGCCTGATTATAATTGTAGATGTGGGAAAAAACAAAACACATTGACTACACATTTTTAAATGCAAACCAGTGCACTCCAACCCTGGTCTTATGTGCTATTCAGCATGTTTAGTTTAGTTCTAGTTTCTCTGCTTCAGCACACCTATTCAATAGTTAAGTAACCTGTTCAGCAGGCCATCAAGCTCTGCTGAAGCCTGTTAATTACCAGCTGAGTAAAATCAGGTGTGCTGGAGCAGACATAACCTCTAAAGCCTGCTGGGTAGTAGCTCTCAAGGACCAATGTTAATACAGATTGGCATTTACCATTACATGATTTTTGCCACAAACCTCACATTAGTGAACAGTTTTTGCCTACAGTGTAATGACCTTTAGAAATGATCAAATCAGATTTGTATGAAAAAATATTGAGTAATTATTCATAGTTTTCAATCTTTGAATTGTACTCAACATAGTATCTCCATTACAGTAAAAAGTATAATATTTTGGTTATTTTGTCAGTAAGTGGTCTAAACATAAAAAATAATGTAGAACACTAGATCAGTTCACAATACAGGTGAAACTCGAAAAATTTGTAAAAAAATCGTGCAAAAGTTAATTTCATTAATTCAACTTAAAAGGTGAGTCTTTTACATACAAAACCAGATATTTCAAGCCTTTATTTGTTATAATTTTAATGATTAATGGCTACAACTCATGTAAACCCCAAATTCTAGATCTCAGAAATTTTGAAAATTTTGAAAAGAATGAATATTGTAGCTCAAAGTTGTCACACTACTCTAATCAGCTGATTAATCCAAAGCACCAGCAAAGGGTTCCTGAGCTTTGAAATGGTCTCAGTCTGGTTCAGTAGGAATCACAATCATGGAGAAGACTGCTTTCTGACAGTTGTGCAGAAAACCATCATTGACTTCCTCCATAAGGATAGAAAGCCTCAAAAGGGCATTATAAAAGAAGTTGGATGTTCCCAAGGAGATGTATCAAAGCACATTAATAGAAAGTTATGTGGAAGAAAAAGGTGAACAAGCAACCGGGATGACTGCACCCTGGAGAGGACTGTCAGGAAAAGACCATTGAAAGGTGCTGGATCTTCACAAGGAGTGGACTGAGGCTGGAGCTAGAGCAGCAAGAGCCACCACACACAGTCGGATCCTGGACATGGACTTCAAATGTCGTGTTTCTCTGGTCAAGCTGCTCCTGAACAACAAACAACGTCAGACCTGGGCTAAAGAAAAAAAATAACTGGTCTGTTGCTCAGTGGTCCAAAGCCCTCTTTTCTGATTAGACAATTTAGCTTCTTGTTTGGAAACAAAGTTCCCAGAGTCTGGAGGAAGAATGAGAGGCACACAATCCCAGATGCTTGAAGTACAGAGTGAAGTTCCCACAGTCTGTAATGATTTAAGGAGCCATGTCATCTGCTAGTGTTGGTCTACTGATCTTTATTATGTCCAGAGTCAATGCAGCCTCTACCAGGAGATGTTGGAGCACTTCATACTTCCTTCTGTGAACCAGCTTTATGGAGATGCTGATTTCATTTTCCAGCAGGACTTAGCACCTGTCCACACTGCTAAAAGTACCAAAATCTGGTTCAGTGACCATGGATTACTGAGCTTTGATTGGCCAGCAGACTGGCCTGAACCCCATAGAGAATCTATGGGTCATTGCCAAGAGAAAGATGAGACATGAGAGCAAACAATGCAGAAGAGCCGAAGGCTGTTATCAAGCATCCTGGTCCTCCATAACACCTCAGCAGAGCCACAGGCTGAACGTATCCATGCCATGCCGCATTAATTGATGCAAAAGGGTCCAAAACCAAGTACTGAGTACATATACATGATTAATCTCTCGAGAGGTCCCACATTCCTCTTTTTAAAATTCTTGTTTTTTTAATTTCATGTGATATTCTAATTTTCTGAAATCTTGAATTTGAATTTTTTCACGAGCTATAGTCATAACCATCAAAATTATTCCAAATAAAGACCTGAAATATCTGGCTTTGCATGTAACAAGTCTCTCATATTAAATTTACTTTTTAATTTGAATTACTGAAATGAAAATTTTCACAATATTCTAATTTTTCTGAGTTTCACTTGTATGTCACTTATTGTCAAATTGTTGTTTTGTTACTTACAATGGGCATTTTTGAGCTTCAAAATCAATGGTTCCATTCAGTAACTGATTTTTGTCACCTAGTAATTTTTTAGGAATTGAGTTTTTCATGTTTAAGTCGGTGGTTTTTGCTGTTCCTCAGATACAATAGTTTTTGACTCATTTCTTTTTTTCTTTTTAAATAGGACACAGAGCCACCAGAAGATCACATCAAAGGCATGAGGATGGGAATCTTGTCTGTTATTGAAGATGATGTTGCCACTGTTCAGACAAACCCAAACACAAGGTTCTTTGCTGTTGTCCTAGAGGAACAGATTGTCCTGGATGAAGTAAGTGATCTCCCAACTGCTTTTGCGCTCCTCTTTGGACTAATTTATGCCCTCAATATGGACTACCCAAAAGAACTAAGATACACTTTTGAGGTCATTCAAAATGTGTTCATGTGCCTTGACCACCAGTGCTCAGCAAGGGTCCAGTCATTCAAAAACAAACTGTTGAAGAATTAATATTGTCTTGTATGTTCCAGGCATGTTTGTGCCCTAATAGGCAATGTGTTATTATTGCACACATTTAATGTCTGTTTGTTATGACATGGTAGTTTTATTGTAGTTCTTCAATGTTTTAGCAGCATTTGGTAGTTCTTCAGCTGATTGTTAGCACTTTATATGCTTGAATACAAAGCATGAGTTCACATATAGCAGCATGTTTTGTCAGAATACCTTCACTGAAACAAATTATTTCTAACCTCAAGTAACATGTGACTTGGAGGTATCACTGCATTTCAGTTTCATTGACCTTAAAATGCCAAATTTACACTTGTATTAAAGAATATCAAATTAATAATTTGCTGTAAAAAAAAACATTTTAAAAATCACATTGTGATGAAATATTGTCTTTGTTTTGGAAAGAAACAAGTCGTGTTTATTTTCAGTTTATTATGACCTGGTAATAGTTAATCATTTAAAATAATTTACCTGCTTATTTTCAAGAAAGTCTGTTTTGTTACAATATCTGCACAAAAAACTGATTCCAATTTTTCTGTTTGTAATTTGATTCATTTTCATTGTGACATAAGAGCTTAAACTGTTAAACATGGCACTGAGGATTAAAATTACATTTTGTACCTATTTTAAATGTGCCATCTGCATGTTAATAAATGTTTTCATAAAACTTGAATGTTCTGTTTTGTGTTCTAACAAAAAGTGTTGTTTGTAATGCATGAAAGCGGTTTGCAGGAAGGACACCATAATTAATTTTTAAAGAACTGTATTCAAAAGTTAATTCAACTTAAAATATGAAAAAGTTGATTCAACTTAAAATATGAAAAAGTTGATTCAACTTAAAATGTTTTAGCAACTGGCTGCAAAGATTTTTTGAGTTTACTCAACTTCTGCAAGTAAGTAGTTGTGCCAACTCTTTATTTTAAGTTTGTCTGGCCCTTGACTCAACTGCTTATTCTAAGTTAGTCCTATTTTACCGAACTTACTATATTTAGTCCAATAAACTTTTTTGTCCCTGTTCTGCTAACTTAAAATCTCTATTTGGTTGTATTTAACAATTTAAGTAGGCATAACATGCAACTATAACTTGAGCTAACTTTAATATGGGACTTGGCACAACAAAGCACCTAAAAGTTGATTAAACTCAAAATTGTTTCGCAGCTGGTTGCTTTACTTTTTTAAGTTGACTCGGCTATTTTTTTTTAACAGTGTATTATTATCATTATCATTATGAGTGTAATGTCTCTACACAAAAATTGTAAATACTTGAAAAGCATTTCATCCACATCTCTTATATTTGTTTTCTTTTTATTCTTTTAGTATCAGATATAGTATGTTTTTTTCTCTAAGCCACTTGCACTTTATCAACTCCGATTTAGTTGTTAGGATGTGTTCTTGTTTTGTCATGTCTTCTTGTATCTTGTCTGTGCATGGGACTGTGAGAAAAGTAATCTCAACTTTTTTGTATGTCTAGCACATGTGAAGAAATTGACAATAAACTATCTCTTATCTCTTTTTGTAACCGTTTATCAGTTAAAAACGTAAATAATCATCAGCTGGACGTTTCAAACACCGTTATAATGCAGCTAGTTCATTTTCATGTTTTTCTACTTTAATATAAAAATTTTTAAAAAGCTCAAGTTCAAACCAGACGTTTCATATGGTTATAATTGTGACTTCATGTTGAAAGGGAGAAGTATGTTTGTTAATTACATGTTTAAATGCACTTTATTGCAACACAATTTTTCATAATTGTTGTCTGTTGTGTTTTATATTACGTGCCTTATGAGCTACTTGGAGGAGCGGCTGTTAAAAATAGACCTTTTGATGAGCTAAACAACTACACATGTTTTATTGGATTCCTGCTATGCACTTACCTACTTTTTAGGATGCCTCCATGCACTTTACACTTTGTGTTTTGGTTTAAAGAAATGTGTGCACTGTTTTTTAATACGTTTATAATGGACGTTGCACACTTTCCTGTGTTATTTCCTTTAAGTAATTGCCTATACAGTATGTACCGACTGTGGGCTGGGGAATATGACCACTAGGGGGGGAGTGTTTGATGTATGACGTCCTTTGGTTACAAGTAGGGATGCTCGATATTGGCTTTTTTACCGATATCCGATATTGTCTAACTCTTAATTTCCGATACCAATATAAACCAATACAGATATAAGCGTGGTAACCCTCATTTAAAAAAAAAGACAAACAGTATTTAATGCAAGGTGTGCCAAATAAATAAAATATCCAAAAACTAAACATCAGATTTGTTATATTTTGACTAGGGATGCTCCGATCACGTTTTTTGCTGCGATCACCGATACCAGTCACATTGTAGTAATGATGAGGGCTATTGGCTAGTTGATCTGTAGAAAATGAACCATAAATCTCCTTCATTTGGATAAAAACAGGTTTTTACTGACTTTTCAAAGATGAAAAAATACAAAAACTTGAAGGCACCATGTAGACATCATCCATCCATATAGAAATATATTATTTATAGATATATATTTCCAATCCTTATAGAGATCTATTATTTTAATCCATATAGAAATCTATCAATTTAATCAGATATCTATTACTTTTATTCATAGAAATCTATTATTTTTATATATATTTAAATAATTAAACATTCTTGTGCACAAGATCCCCATTAATTAGTTTGTGGTTGAAATAACGTTTTGAGAAAAATAGTTTTTTCTTCTATTCAGACGCAGAAAAGTCGACATTGTTTTTACCGTCTGGTCCATTTTATGCCCAGAAAGAACAAACTGACAGTGATCTGATCATGACTAAAGAGTCTACCTGCTCTCAGCTCCTCCTCCCTCTACCTGTCTGATCCACCTGCACTGCGTGCTGCTCTCTCCTCTCCACATGCGCCATGACGCGCGGCTTTATCCTCTCCTCCCGGTGCATGATCAGCGAGCTCTTTTCCAACTCTGTCATTAATATTTAAGTTATTGTTTTTTAATACCAGTTTAAAGAATTATCTCAGTTTCCAGACGCGGGGTGTTGTTGCGCTGCGCAATGTGCTGAAGCAGCAGCAACAGACTCTCTGCAGCTTCAGGAGAAGAAGCAGCTGAGCCAGGCAGCGGGACTCACCGCCCGACGTCTCCTCCAGGACTGAGCTTCGAGTCTGAACCAGGGTTGCCAGATAGTCAAGGTTTTCCAGCCCAAAAATCCATTAAAATCCGCAAAAACACACAAAAAACCGCCCAATCAACGTTACTGAAAATGTGCGCGTGTGCACGCATGTATGTACACGTGCGCAGGCATGTATGTGCACGTGTGCGTGCACGAACACACGTTCAAAAAGCTTGCAACACCACTTTAGTTCCACTAATAGGGGTGAAAGAGACACACGGGCAGTCGGTGTCAACACCTCACTCATATGTTTGAACAGATGATGCAACAGACAACAGAGAGTGGGGACCGAGTGGGCGGGGTTTCAGAACAAATACCACTGGTTTGTTTTATACAATAGCCAATCAGTGATGAAGATAGTCAGTGGGCATTGTTATTGATTGATAATGAGGATATAATGGTTGAAATGTGTGTCATTTCAGAACCGCAAAACTGACGCCAAAACCGCCCAAAATATGTTCACCCGCCCAAAGCAATTTTTTACCGCTAAACCAGAATCCAAACCGCCCAATTTGCGGGAAACCGCCCAATCTGGCAACACTGGTCTGAACCAACTATAAATGGAGCGGTCTGTTCTGGGGACGGAGAGTCTCGGATGCGCAATAAACTCGCGGTAGCGCCGCGGATTTTCTGTGCGCCTATGACGTCTGGTTTAGGAGCTATTGATCGGCTGGTATAATCGGCGTGGAGAGGAGGATATCGGAATTTACCGATGACATATTTTTCACGAATATCGGCCGATTTTAATCGGTGGCCAATCAATCGAAGCATCCCTAATTACTAGATGATATTAGTGTCATGCTGGAGTGATATTAAGGGGTTAATCATCATCCAGAGTGGGGATGGTGTTACCAGCCGTGCCTGGCCCTTTAAAAAGGTGGAATTATGGGAAGTCTGTGTTGTTGTGGCTCTGTGTTCCAGTGAGAGAACATGCCTGTTCAGCTTCTGTACTACGGTTAGGAGATCACTGGACAGGGGAAGAAAAGTAACACAGTTTACACTAACCAGTTATCACTAACCAGGTATCACTAACCAGTCTACATTAACCAGTTTACACTAACCAGTTATCACTAACCAGGTATCACTAACCAGTTATTGCTAACCAGTTATCACTAATCAGGTATCACTAACCAGTTTATACAAACAAGTCTACATTAACCAGTTATCACCAGTGTTGGGTAAGTTACTTTAAAATACCGTATTTGCCCGCATATAAGATGAGGTTTTTTTCATTGAAAATAATTTGAAAAAGGGGGGGTCGTCTTATTATCGTGCCCTAGTTTTTCCAGCGGAGGGCGCAGGCTTTTTGGTCAAAGCGGCAGGAAGCAGCACAGACCGCGAGCGGTTCCAGAGGTCCGGGCCTGGCCTAGTTCAAAGTTACAGGTTTACTAGTACTGAGGATTAAAATGTCCTGACCCAGCAGGTGTTTTCAGCAGCAGACTCTGTACAGGTGAGGACTCGCGTCGTTCGCTCGATTCACACACGCATTCTCCCTCAGAACCTCATCCGTCTCACCGTTCTTTATATGCACTCAACACACACACCTACACACTCCCTCACACATACAGCGGGTTTGTGTGTGTGTCTGCGCAATAATTGCGCAACAGCATGTTTGTGTGTGCGCGCGATCATGGCGCAACAGCAGGTTTGTGTGTGTGTGTGTGTGTGTGTGTGTGTACGATCATGGCGCAAAAGCGGGTTTGTGTGTGTCTGCACGATCATGGCGCAAAAGCGGGTTTGTGTGTGTGTCTGCGCAATAATTGCGCAACAGCGGGTTTGTGTGTGCGCACGATCATGGCACAACAGAGGGTTTGTGTGTGTGTACGATCATGGCGCAAAAGCGAGTTTGTGTGTGTGTCTGCACGATCATGGCGCAAAAGCGGGTTTGTGTGTGCACCATTATGGCACAGCAGCCGGTTTGTGTGTCTGTTCGTTCATGGCGCAGCTGTGTGTGTGTGTGTGTGTGTGTCTGTGCATTTTGCCGCAGCAGCTTGTGTGTGTAAACAAGCTTCCCCTACATGAAAACTCCATCTCAGCTCCACAACTGGATGTGAAGTTCATCAGTGTCTGATGATCGCGAAGTTGCACAATCTGACCGTGAAAGCTCCTGTCAGCAAAGGTGCGTTCAGGCAGAGAGATCAGTACAGTGGACTGGTGGACTAGTTGTGTGCACTGTGTTGCCCTAAAGGCATTTTCTTAAATAAATTAGTTCATGGGTTAAATAAATAAGCTAAAAAATGTTTATGTGTTGTTAAAAATAGTTATAAGTGGTTTAGAAAAATAATTCATGATTTATTTACGTTTTTGTTCAAAATATTATCGCTAAAATGTATTTCCGGTTCCGGTCAGCAACTTCCGGTTTAGCGGTGTTTTTGCTAGCTAAACAAACGCCCTGCACAGGAGAGAACATGGAAGTTAAAGCAGATGCCATCCAAGCTGAATTATCAGGCAGGAATGCCGTAAGTTTCTTTATATGATTGTTAATACAGATGACGTTTGATATTAATGATTATTTTGGTAAAATGTTATCTTGATGAGCTTGATGCACTTTGTTTTTGTATTTATTTTTCTACATGTTAAGATTGAGCTTATTTTCTGTCATTACAGTTTTCACCACATGTTAATGAGGACAATTAAAAATACTGCAACTAAACTCCAGGGTCTTCATTTGTGGTTTAACTCGGTGTCACCAACTTCCACGTTGAAAACACTACAGTGAAAAGGCACCAATTGATGATTCATCACGGTGGAAATGGCATCCAGTAGCAAGTCTGCACGCAGCTCCAGAACCAGCCACTCATCTGGATCAGCAGTAAGTGCTGCTCATGCACGAGCTAAAGCAGAGGCTGCTAAGGTCAGAGCATCATATGCAAGCAAAGAAGCACAGTTGAAAGTAGAAAAGGCACAAAGTGAACTGGAAAAAGCTAAAATAGATGCAGAGTTGGAAGTATTGACATTACAAAGGGAAGCGGATGCTGCTGTAGCTGAAGCACGAGTACTAGAGGAAGCTGAGGCAATACAAGAGGAGCCTGAGAGCAGAAAATCTCCATCAGAAAAATCTAAATTGGAACGTACAAGTGAATATGTACAATCTCAAATGGACATTAAGCTATCTCCGTGTTCTCAGGAATTAAAAACTACTTCTCCTCCACAAGTCAGCTCACCCGACACATTCATAACATGGAATTCTCCTGTTAAAGACAATTCGGACCCACCACCTATTAGCTCCGAACAGAAGCTTACTACAGACAATGTTGCTGCCCTAACTAACCATAACATGCCCAGTCGGTTTCAAGGTGAAACTAAACTTAAACTGGAGAAACCAAATACCTCTCTCAACCCATTTAGCCCACCATTCACGCCTCATTATAACACCTCCGCCAGTATTTCACATGCAGCTGAACCATTTGCTCAGTACATGGCACGACGAGATCTAATCACTTCAGGCCTTTACCAGTTTGACAATAGGCCAGAGAATTACAGAGCATGGTACTCTTCATTTACTGGCACAACAGCTGAGGTGCAACTCAGTCCCATTCAAGAGCTAGATCTCATGACGAAATGGCTAGGGAGGGAGTCAAGCGAGCAGGTGAAACGTATACGCTCAGTCCACGTCAATAACCCCGCATTAGCTCTACGAAAAGCATGGGAAAGACTCAATGAGTGTTATGCAGCACCTGAAATAATCGAAAGGTCACTCTTCCAACGATTGGACAGTTTTCCGAGAATAACAGTCAAAGATCACGTCAAGCTGCATGAACTGGGGGATCTGCTACAAGAGATTCAAGGCGCTAAGGAAGATGGATATCTCCCTGGCCTACTATATCTGGACACTTCTCGTGGGATTGGCCCAATTGTTGACAAACTCCCATTTGGACTTCAGGAGAAGTGGATGTCACATGGCTCTCAATACAAAGAAGAGAACCAAGGCTGTTTTCCACCCTTTGACTATTTCTGCAAATTCATATGCAAAGAGGCTAAGAAACGCAATGATCCAAGTTTCAACCAACAGAACAGCCAAACACACTCAAAACCAGAAAAACCTTATGCCAAGAACTTTAACACTAGTAAACCGGTCACTGTGCACAAAACCAATGTTTCCACCCCCAACAAGGATTTTAACAGGAACTGCCCACTGCATAATAAGCCACACCCACTCAAAAAATGCAGAACCTTTAGGAACAAACCACTCGATGACAGGAAGGCCTTCCTCAGAGAGAAAGGAATATGCTTCAAATGCTGCTCTTCAGACACTCATCTTGCAAAGGACTGTAAATTTACAGTAAAGTGTTCTGAATGCGATAGTGTAAGCCACGACACAGTGATGCATCCTGGCCCCCCACCACAGGCCAACAAGGCTCCCCCACTGGCTCAAGAGGACGGCGGGGAGGGAGAAAACAGTACCAACACAGTCGATGTCACAACAAGCTGCACCAATGTGTGTGGTTCAGGTCAGTGGGGTCGTTCTTGTTCTAAGATATGCCTCGCATGGGTGTACCCTAAAGGTTACAAGAACAAGGCTATCAAAGCTTACGTGATATTAGACGATCAGAGCAATCGTTCTTTAGCGAAGCCTGAGTTCTTTAAACTCTTTGACATTAAGAATGAACCTATCTCCTACAATCTTAGAACATGCTCTGGTATTGTAGAAACATGGGGTAAAATGGCTGAGGGCTTTCAGGTTGAGTCATTAGATGGGTTAGTAGTTATCCCGCTACCCCCGCTGATTGAGTGTCAGGACATTCCCAACAATAGGAGCGAAATCCCGACTCCTAGTGCAGTGCTACACCAGCCACACCTCCAAACCGTAGCAAAGCACATCCCAGAACTAGACCCTAAAGCTGAAATACTTCTGCTACTTGGGCGAGATGTTTTACGAGCACACAAAGTCAGGCAGAGAGTCAACGGCCCCCATGACGCCCCCTTTGCCCAGCACCTGGATCTAGGGTGGGTTGTAGTCGGGGAGGTTTGTCTGGGTAATGTTCACAGGCCAACAGTCAGTACTCTCAAAACAGTTGTTCTGGAAAACGGCCGCCCTACAGTTTTTGAACCATGCAGCAACCTCCTACAACTTAAAGAAGCGCCACACACAAATAGGCCAAGTAAAGCACCCGAGCAAACTCTGGGACAAACGGTTTTCAATCGGACGGAACATGACAATAAACCAGCTCTCTCAATACAGGACACTCTTTTTCTAAAAATAATGGACAGTACTATGTACAGAGATGAGGACAACAGTTGGGTTGCCCCGCTTCCATTTAAGCAACCTCGTCAGCAACTGCCAAACAATAGAGAGCAATCAGTCACAAGGTTCTTATCCTTAAAACGCAACCTAAACAGGAAACCTGAAATGCAGGACCAGTATGTGGCCTTCATGGGAAAGATCATCTCCAATGGCCATGCTGAGGTAGCACCCCCACTAAAAACAGGAGAGGAGTGCTGGTATCTTCCAACATTTGGAGTTTACCACCCACAAAAGCCCAATCAAATCAGGGTTGTTTTTGATTCCAGTGCCCAGTACTTTGGTGTCTCGCTCAACAATGTACTCCTTACTGGCCCTGATCTAAATAACACACTCCTTGGAGTTCTCCTCCGCTTCCGGAAAGAAAAGGTTGCTGTTATGGCAGATATACAGCAAATGTTTCACTGTTTCATGGTGCGTGAGGACCACCGTAACTTCCTCCGTTTTTTGTGGCATAGGGACAACGATGTACACAAGGAAGTTATTGACTATCGCATGAAAGTCCATGTATTTGGAAACTCACCATCTCCTGCTGTTGCTGTTTACGGACTACGCAAGGCCATCAGAGCAGGAGCAGAGGATTATGGTGCTGATACAGTCAAATTTGTGGAGAGGCACTTTTACGTAGATGATGGCTTGATCTCATTGTCCTCTCCTGGTGAGGCTGTAGACTTGCTCCAAAGAACACAAGCCTCACTTGCTGAATCCAATCTACGACTGCACAAGTTTGCTTCTAACTCACAAGCAGTCATGAAGGCCTTTTGCCCAGAAGATTGTGCACCAGTCATCAAAGACTTGGACCTGGATGGTGAAGAAACACAATCACAGCGTAGCCTTGGCCTCATTTGGGAAACAACGACAGACACATTCACTTACTCAGTAGCCAACACAAACAAACCATACACTCGGCGTGGTGTACTGTCTTCTGTCAATAGCGTTTTTGATCCCCTGGGCCTATTGGCACCCGTCACAATCCAAGGAAGAGCTTTGCTCAGAGAGCTTACCTCAGGAGATTCAGATTGGGACACACCCCTTCCGGAAGACAAACAAAGCAAATGGGAATCCTGGAGAAATTCCCTTCAGGATTTAAAAGAACTACATGTCCCTAGAACCTACACATCCACCTCACTCAGTCAAGCAGTACACAAAGAGCTGTGTCTGTTCTCGGATGCATCAACAAAGGCGATAGGAGCCGTAGCGTACTTAAAAGCAACACAAGCAGATGGTACAGTTGAGGTCGGGTTCATAATGGGCAAAGCAAAGCTAGCTCCCCTGTCAGAACCAACTATACCAAGACTTGAACTGTGTGGAGCTGTCTTGGCAGTAGAAATGGCTGATCTCATTCAGGGTGAGTTGGACTTACATTTTGACATGGTACACTTTTATACGGACAGTAAGGTGGTACTAGGCTACATCTGTAATGAGTCAAAAAGATTCTACACGTATGTCCAAAACAGAGTACAGCGCATTCGCCAGTCATCAAAGCCAGCACAGTGGCACTATGTGCGCACAGAGGAAAACCCAGCAGACCATGCTTCAAGGTCATTATCTGCAGCTCAGCTAAAAAAGTCCACATGGTTCACCGGACCATCCTTCATCCACCGTCCTTCAACAGAGACAACACAAGCGAGTGGGATGTTTGATTTAATTGAACCAGACAAAGACTCAGATATCAGGCCAGAAATCAAAACTTATGCTACTCACCTCCAAGTACTCAACAGTAAACGTTTTGAGCGCTTTTCCACCTTCAAGTCCCTTGTCAGAGCAATGGCAAATCTCATCCACATTGCAAAATCCTTCAATGGGACTAACACAAACAGCAAATGCAAAGGCTGGCACAAATGCCACCTGCCTCACACTCCAGAGTTGATAGCTCAAGCTAAAGATGTCATCCTTAAGGAGACACAAAAGGC
>SSNR01000088.1:2014991-2035972 GCA_006937965.1 Callopanchax toddi | reverse complement strand
CTGCATAATAAGCCACACCCACTCAAAAAATGCAGAACCTTTAGGAACAAACCACTCGATGACAGGAAGGCCTTCCTCAGAGAGAAAGGAATATGCTTCAAATGCTGCTCTTCAGACACTCATCTTGCAAAGGACTGTAAATTTACAGTAAAGTGTTCTGAATGCGATAGTGTAAGCCACGACACAGTGATGCATCCTGGCCCCCCACCACAGGCCAACAAGGCTCCCCCACTGGCTCAAGAGGACGGCGGGGAGGAAGAAAACAGTACCAACACAGTCGATGTCACAACAAGCTGCACCGATGTATGTGGTTCAGGTCAGTGGGGTCGTTCTTGTTCTAAGATATGCCTCGCATGGGTGTACCCTAAAGGTTACAAGGACAAGGCTATCAAAGCTTACGTGATATTAGACGATCAGAGCAATCGTTCTTTAGCGAAGCCTGAGTTCTTTAAACTCTTTGACATTAAGAATGAACCTATCTCCTACAATCTTAGAACATGCTCTGGTATTGTAGAAACATGGGGTAAAATGGCTGAGGGCTTTCAGGTTGAGTCATTAGATGGGTTAGTAGTTATCCCGCTACCCCCGCTGATTGAGTGTCAGGACATTCCCAACAATAGGAGCGAAATCCCGACTCCTAGTGCAGTGCTACACCAGCCACACCTCCAAACCGTAGCAAAGCACATCCCAGAACTAGACCCTAAAGCTGAAATACTTCTGCTACTTGGGCGAGATGTTTTACGAGCACACAAAGTCAGGCAGAGAGTCAACGGCCCCCATGACGCCCCCTTTGCCCAGCACCTGGATCTAGGGTGGGTTGTAGTCGGGGAGGTTTGTCTGGGTAATGTTCACAGGCCAACAGTCAGTACTCTCAAAACAGTTGTTCTGGAAAACGGCCACCCTACAGTTTTTGAACCATGCAGCAGCCTCCTACAACTTAAAGAAGCGCCACACACTTGATAGCTCAAGCTAAAGATGTCATCCTTAAGGAGACACAAAAGGCTGACTTTCAAAGAGAACTTTCTGCCCTGATTGATAGCAAACCAATCTCAAAACAGAGCCCCCTACAAAAGCTCAGCCCAGTCTTACAGAATGGTCTCATTTCTGTTGGAAGCCGACTCAGACACTCAGAAATTGAGAACTTTGAAAAGAGCCCAATAATTCTTCCCAAAGATTCTCACATCTCCCTTCTACTCACTCGTCATCACCATGAGCTAGTGAAGCACCAAGGCCGTCATCTGACAGAGGGAGCAATCAGAGCTGCGGGGCTGTGGCTTTTAGGTGGCAAAAGACTAGTCAACTTAGTAATCCACAAATGTTTAACCTGCCGCAAACTACGTGGAAAACAAGAACATCAACGCATGGCAGATCTACCACCAGAACGCCTAAAAACTTGTTCTCCTTTCACCTACGCTGGCCTTGATGTGTTCGGGCCCTGGACTGTGACAACCAGGCGTACCAGAGGTGGACAAGCTGAAAGTAAGCGGTGGGCCATCATGTTTACCTGCATGAGTTCAAGGGCGGTGCATATAGAGGTAATCGAATCTCTAGACACATCCAGCTGCATAAATGCCCTCCGCCGCTTCTTTGCACTAAGGGGCCCCGCTAAACAGCTGCTCTCTGATCGTGGCACCAATTTCATTGGAGCGTCAAAGGAGCTAGGAATGGACAAATCAATGGAAAAGTACCTGACAGACCAAGGTTGCTCCTGGGAATTTAATCCGCCACATGCCTCCCACATGGGAGGCTCTTGGGAGCGCATGATCGGGATTGCCTGCAGAATTCTGGACTCCATGCTACTACAAGATAAGGTACAACTGACTCATGACGTGTTATGCACACTCATGGCTGAAATCACAGCCATCATAAATGCAAGGCCGCTCCTCCCAGTGTCCTCTGATCCAGAGAACCCATTAATCCTATCCCCCTCAATGCTCCTTACACAGAAATCTTGCCTTTTACCCCCACCTGGAGACTTCCTGAGCAAAGACCTTTACACCAAGCAATGGAAAAAGGTCCAAGCTCTTTCCAACCAGTTCTGGACACGATGGAGACAAGAGTATTTGCCCACATTGCAACAAAGGCAGAAATGGACTGTATCTCGCCAGAACCTCAAAGTTGGTGACTTAGTTCTGCTTAGGGACAAGCAGGTCACACGTAACAGCTGGCCCATGGCAAGGGTCACCGCCACATTCCCTGGCAAGGACGATCGAATAAGGAAGATTGAGGTGAAGGCTTGGGATCAAGGTTGTGTAAAGACATTTATGCGACCGGTTACAGAAGTTATTCTTCTCATGCCTAAGGACTGAATGTATAACATTTTGACTAGTGTGGTGGCCTTGTAAGGCCAGGCGGGGAGTGTGTTGCCCTAAAGGCATTTTCTTAAATAAATTAGTTCATGGGTTAAATAAATAAGCTAAAAAATGTTTATGTGTTGTTCAAAACAGTTATAAGTGGTTTAGAAAAATAATTCATGATTTATTTACGTTTTTGTTAAAAATATTATCGCTAAAATGTATTTCCAGTTCCGGTCAGCAACTTCCGGTTTAGCGGTGTTTTTGCTAGCTAAACAAAGGCCATGCACAGGGAAGAACATGGAAGTTAAAGCAGATGCCATCCAAGCTGAATTATCAGGCAGGAATGCCGTAAGTTTCTTTATATGATTGTTAATACAGATGACGTTTGATATTAATGATTATTTTGGTAAAATGTTATCTTGATGAGCTTGATGCACTTTGTTTTTGTATTTATTTTTCTACATGTTAAGATTGAGCTTATTTTCTGTCATTACAGTTTTCACCACATGTTAATGAGGACAATTAAAAATACTGCAACTAAACTCCAGGGTCTTCATTTGTGGTTTAACTCGGTGTCACCAACTTCCACGTTGAAAACACTACATGCACCACTGTTAATAAGCAAATATTAAAGCAGTCTGGAATTATTAGTAGCATTAGTTAAATTTTCTCAAAATTTCAATAAAAATTGTTTCTTTAAAAAGTGAATTTAGTCTTTTTTTTCTGAAGATTAGTCTTGAAAAGGGGGGGTCGTCTTATAATCAGGGTCGTTCTATATTCGGGCAAATACGGTAGTAACTTAGTTACATTAGTTGTTACTTTTTTTAAAAGTAACTCAGTTACTTTAAGTTACTCGTTACTTTCAAAGTAACTAGTTACTAGGGAAAGTAACTTTGTTATAAATAAATAAAATATATTTTTTAAAGTCCTGCTTCGTTCAATTGTTTTTCGAGTAGGAAGCTGTAGATGAAGCGCTTGTAACTTCAGGCTGCAGATTTGCTGCATATGTGTATAAATTAAATTAGATGTGTTTAGTAGTCTAAACAACTGTTTTAAGCTGCACAGCTTCTCAGCTGATGACTGTTTGTTTGTAGAGCTGTGTTCCTTTAAGGAATGACATCATCATCTGAAACCAGTTTTCTGTTATTTACTCAGGTTTTTCAGTCTAATGTTGAATCAAATCTGAAACATTTAACTCTGTGGAATACGTCTAACTCAACCACTGAGTGTAACTTGAGGAAATTAAAGCAGGGTTTCTGCAGCTTCAAGGAAGCCAAATTTAAGACTTTTTAAGACCTGTTTTAAGGCCGCTTTGATCAAATTTAAGACCTTACATTCATGGAATGGGAAAGGGGATGTGACCACCTTACAAATAGTTCTGACTAAACCTCTATTGGAAGTGAAAGTGCAAAAAAATAACAAACATCAAGATAATTGATTTGCATTATATCTTACTGAAGTGTATTGCATTCGCCTGAAAATAATTTTTAAAAGCTCCTTTTTACTGAATTAACGAGATAATAACAGCCTTAAGTGACCTAGACCCTTGCGGTCTGGTGTACTGCTGAGTTTCAGATCTTCATAACCCAGAAATCATAGGGGCCCTAGAAATTTAAGATCTTTGGACACTGAATTTAAGGATTATTTATCATTTTAAATTATATTTAAGGCCTTAATTTTGGAAATGCAAATTTTACAACCTTTTAAGGCTTTTTAAGGACCCGCGGATACCCTGTAAAGGATCCTTCTGTGTTTCTGTGTTTTTATTGAAAAAAGTCTGTCTGGTGGTGCAGCTGGTAACCCTGTAGCCTCACAGTGAGGAGGTTGTGGGTTTGTGTCCTGGCTCTGTGGTCTTTCCCTGTGAAGTTAGCATGGTCTCTCCATACATGTGTGGGTTTTCTCCAGGTTCTCCAGCTTCTTCCCACAAACCATAAACATGCATGTCAGGTCTATTGGTGTCTCTAATGTGTCCCTAGGTGTGACTGGTTGTTTGTCTTTATGTGTCCCTGTAATGGTGCCCAGGGTGTCCCCCGCCTCTCTGAGGCTGACTGACTTAGTCTGTTAACAGTCTGATTCCAGCAACAGTGATGTAATTTTGCACTGTGGGATGAATGAAACCTGACACTATTATGGAAAAAGGGTCAGTTTGTGTTTACCTCCTTTGACCTGGACCATCAAGAAGCATCAAACCACATGAATCAGGAGCACCCACTGGAATCTATCTGAATCCAAAGACCAGGGTGCTCATTTATAAAACTTTGCGTAGAATCCTTAATAAAACTTGCTTAAGCTCAGTCAAAAAATTTCAGGTACGCAAATTCCATTTCCGATTTATAAAACCCTGCGGACGCACAGATCCACGCAATTCTGCTTTATAAATCGATGTCAGACCTAGAACTGTGCTCAGCTGTTTTTGGGTCAGAACCCTCCTCCTACACACCCACATTCTGCCATATACGGTCAATGCTAAGGACCTCATGAATAATTGCATATGCATAAGCCGGTGGGTTTCTGGCTTTTAACAGTAAATCGTGACAACAGAGAGGTTAAGGAAGCGTAATTTTACAGAGGCTGAAACTCGAGGTGCTTGTGGTGAAGTGGATGGACGGAAAAATGTTTTATTAGGTGATGAAATGTGACGAATTACGAACACGGAAGTGCTCCGAGAGACGTCTCCCTGCAGCTCGTCTGCTGTCAGTCTGACAGAGAGATCGTGAAGATCTAAGAGAAACGTTTAATGACAACATTTAATTTAATCCAAAGGGGAAGACACGTCATGTTGTTCATCCTATTAAACAGTCAACCTGCTAGATAAAATAATCGCTGGTTGAAACCCCAGAACGGCCGGTGACACCGGGTTTTACTGGTTCTGATGGTTCTGTTGATCTAATACTGCTGGGCCCAGTTGATTCATAGGATGCTCTAATGAATCTATCAGCTGATCGATGGTCCAGTCATTATCTAGAAATCTTTAAAAACTCTCTCCCATTCATCCTGAGTCTGACTACTGGCTGAGCTGCAGCGCATTCCAGCGCATTATGCACAAGTGTCCCTGCAGGATTCATAAGTCTCAGAAATCACAATTAATGCACCAATAAGTGCAGCTGTTATATAATCTGAAGACCACTGGATGAACAGAATGGGATATTTTTCGAAAATGCGACAAATTTTCATTCAGATTTAAATTTTTATTCTTTTTAGAGACAGGATTGTTGGTTCTGTGTGTGTGAGGGTCTACAAGTCTTTAATTGCGTCATAAATTCAACATTTTTCCATCTCACCAGCTTCTCTGACAGGTTTCACGTCTCCAACATGTGCTTACGCAAGGTCTAAAGTTTGCTTAGAGTTGCGCACATTTTTCCGTTACGTTTTCTTTTATAAATCCCAAATTTTGCGTAAAAAGTGACCTACGCAACTTTTTGGCCCATTTTGTGCGTCAGATAGTTTTATAAATGAGCACCCTGGACGGTAATTTACAGACTATCTGATCAATTTAACAAAATCTAATGAGACAAAATGTCAGCATCTTAAAAACTATTGAAAAAGCAACAAGAACTAAAATCACGAGGTTCACCATGGAAACCATCAGCAGCTCATCAGGACCACCATGGAAACCATCAGCAGCTCATCAGGACCACCATGGAAACCATCAGCAGCTCATCAGGATCACCATGGAAACCATCAGCAGCTCATCAGGATCACCATGGTAACTATCAGCAGCTCATCAGTGTCACCATGGAAACCATTAGCAGCTGTTAGGATCTCTCTCTCTCTCTGTCTCTCTGATCTCTCCATAAATCAAAGAGATAAAAACACAAACCATAAGTTGAGCCTCAAACAAACGATGGAGGTGAAAACCAGAAGACAAATGTTCCTGAAGCACAACTGGTAAAAACAACTGGTAATGTTTATATTGAAGCATTGTTGTCCATATAAATATGTAGAAAACAAAAAAGAGACCTAACAATAAATGCAGAAATATGAAATCCTGACAAACCATATGAATGAAATGTAATTTTTGAGGTTTACAGTAAGATCCAGGTCTGATTATCTGATAGCTTCCTCCTCCCGCTCTGCTACAGGTCACACACTGGCTGATCAGAACCACTCCACTCAAAGCCACATTGGACTGAAATGAAAAGAGGATTTTAAAAACCAGGGGCCTTATTCATAAAACTTTGCATGGAATCCTTACTAAAAATATTCTTAAGCTCAGCAAAAAAGTTTCTGTTATGCATAGTCCATATGAGTTATAAAACTCTGCGTACGCACAGATCCAGACAATTCTGCTTTATAAATCACTCTCATGCTGTGCTCAGCTGTTTTTGGATCAGAACCTGTCTCCTACACACCCACATTCTGCCATATATGGTCAATGCAAAGTACCTCATGAATTTAGCATATAGATAAGCTAGTGGATTTTTGGCTTTTAACAGTCAATCGTGACAATGGAGAGATTCAGAAAACATAATTTTCACCAGTGGCAGCTGATGAAAATTTTTTGGGGGTTGGGCGCTTTTTTGCAAGTCAATTTTCAGATGCACAAAAATCACATATCACCACTAAAGCAGGGAATGAAGCAAAATATTTTCATCTGACTGAAAATGTTGCTGGTAAAAGTCCCTACCACCAGTTCACTAAAAATGTGGAGCAGTTAGGTCACACACAGGTTGGTCTGATTCTACACATCAAACAGTAAAGAAATCATAAGGTCTTCATAAGGAGACCTTAGAATGATATCGGTATAATCAGAAACAAATAATAATTTAAAAAAAAACAACCACAATGTGGTCACAACAGAAACAAGAGTTTCAGGGAAAAAACAACCTGACTTACACAAGGTCAAAAACACAACTTAATATTCACAATTAAGTTTGTACAGCTTTCTACTGACACCACAAACAAATACATCTATAATACAGTCAGAAAATTAATGTTACAATTCAGACAACAAACAATAACCAAGCAAGTCATGACAATCAGCTCAACTAATGAAGTGAATTAACAACAAAATAAAGACAAATCCACGGATGGTTCCCATCAAAATAAGTTAAATTACAATTTTAGGCCGCTCACACAAAACTCCCAGAGGCCGCCATGACATTTTAACCTCCTGAGACCCACCAGTTCATTTTTGTCCTTTATAGGGGACATCGTTCTCAGACCTCTGTGTCAAACATAATTTTTGCAATCTGAGTTAGTCCCACTGTACTTTAAAGAGGACATCCTGGGCTTTCCCCTGATGCATCATTTGTGGGGGTGTGGCACACAGAGTCCTTTCAAAATAGCAGAAATCCCAACATCCACATTTTTGTGAGCAGGGGAGGGAAATTTTAAATTTTGAAGAAAAATTAAGTAGCTGTTGCTAATAATGACATTTCCTCTTTAATATGAAAAGCTTAAGCTTATTTTTACAAAATTTTAGAAATGTACATTAATCTTAACCCTGTCAACGCAAAACTTTTTTTTTTTCAATGTCCTTTGTAGGGGACAGCGGGACTTGCTAATGCCTATTTTAACTACTTTCCATGCTTTAGGAAGCAGATTGCCTTTTTTTATTATTCAATTTTTTATTGGAGAAGCATATAGTGTACAAGCACATTTTTCAAACCACTAGGCCTCTTTTCATGAACAACTGTACAAGAAAAGTGGGAAGAAAAAACAAATTGAGAGGGATTCCATTTAGGACATCATAATTAATTACAAATATTTATACCATTTAGGAATACCCTCTAATTAATATCTATAAACTTAACCAAATATATTTTTCTAGGGGAGGAGAAGGGGGGGGGGGGTGTAAATAAAACAAAATAAACAAAATAAAATAAAACCGTGAGTTGAGGAAGCAGATTGCTAAGTGAGACAGAAAGGTTTACTGAGGATTGTGGAAGGGGAATCAGACATAGAACTATCAGGAGAAGCTCAGAAGAAGACGAGAGCTTTTGAGGAGCCTGACTAGGAACCAACTGAAGACATCTGCCAGCCAATATGGATGAAAAGCAACGTGTAAGCTAAGTGTCTGCAAAAGAAATGTTGACATTTTTTTACTTGAGAATACATCAACAACACAATTACTTAATACTTTGTAATACCAATTATATATGTAATTATTTCAACGCTCAGATGGCACAGTCTCTTCCCAAAGAAACACATTTGTACTTTGAAAGGTATTTTACCTTGATCAAAGTTATTGGATGTGCTAAAAACAAATGGTCTTCTGGGACCAGGAATTATCATGAAAAACAGAATCCCTGCACAGTACAAGTCAAAAAAGCGCTGTACAGCATATCAGGCATTCACTCGCACATTCACACACTGGTGGAGTAGCCTCAGCTGTCCTGGGGCACACTGACAGAGGTGGAGATGGCATGCGCTGACGCCACCAGGTCCCACTGTCCATCACCAGGTCCCTCTGACCACCACCAGGTCCCTCTGACCACCACCAGGTCCCTCTGACCACCACCAGGTCCCTCTGACCACCACCAGGTCCCTCTGACCACCACCAGGTCCCTCTGACCACCACCAGCAGACAAGGTGGGTAAAGTGTCTTGCCCAAAGACACAACAACAAAGTAACCCAGCTGGAGCTGGGATCGAACCAGTGACCCTCTAGGTGCCAGAATGCCACCAAGGTTTATAATGTTGTGTTTCAGACATTTAATTGTTTTTAATCACTTTTTATTGTAATTCATTTAACTGTTCTGAACGTTTATGAATTAAAGAAAAGGAGTGATCACTATTCAGAAAATGAAAATAAAAGAAATGTCAGTTCTGAATATTCATGAAGTGAAGCAACATTCTATACCAAGCAAGTCCCGATGTCCATTGTAAGAGACATTTGATAAAACTAAAATAAATCATATTTATGAAAAAAAATTATTGTAAAATATTTATTTCAACGTCATTAGCTAAACTATAAAAAAAATCTAAATATGAAAACTTTTTTTCTTCGGGGTCTCAGGAGGACAAGGAAAAGTAACAAACACCTCTTCAAAACAGTTATACTATATGAACCAAAGTATTCAATCAACAGTATCAGTGTTCCTCTAACATTCGGACACAACGATAAGAAAGACATGTCGCTGTTTAACGTATAAATTCACTCATCAGGACTTAAAACAGATAGCCTCTGCCATTAGCTCATAGGCATTTTGAATAGGGAAATTAAGCGACAGCGACACATTGCATTGCAAAAGAAAAGAACCAAACAAACCAAAAGACACACCATTGAGTTGATTAAATCAGGACACATGGAATCAATCGGCTTTTTGTCACAAGCTGTGAAGAAGGATTCTTTGAATAAATATCCATTTTGTTTCCTCCATGATAACTCCATGAGCTAGAACTTCCGGGTCAACTTCCTAATCTGAGCTGAGACTCTGGTCTTCTGTGCATGTTTTGGTCGCTAAAAAGGGGTTTCCAGTGCACATGACCAGTTATAGCGTAGGTCTATGGTAAAGATTTTTGTGCCTGAAGCATGCACAGAAGACCCAAAAAGGAACAGGAAGTATATCACACAACCTTTCAGTCCAGTGAAAAAAAGGTGAGAGAACAGTTAAAACTACACCTAAGTGCAGATTATACACAGTTAGGGGTGCAACGGATCAGAAAACTCACGGTTCGGATCAATTTTCGGATCAGCATAATGAAAAAGAAAAGACAAAAAACTTTGCTCTCTCATTATTTTCTAAAACACTGAGCAACTTTTTTATGCTCAATCCTCATAAATACAAACTGCATTTAACTCAAGATGTCAATCTGATGCTTCAATAAAGTTTTGAAATCATATTAAAACAAATCAATAGGGGAGATATACTCATATGCGCACCTCAGGGTCACAGACCTGCTTCTGTCAAACTAGCGGTCACAGCTGGGGGGGGGGGTGCGGAGGGGCGTGACGCACGAGGCGCTGCTGACTGAACTCCGGTTATATTAACGTTTATTAGCTCGTATAAAAGCCCAACATAACGTTATCTTAGACAGAAACAGGTGAATCTAGTTTGTCTATCAGAAAGATGGATTTCCAGCTGATGGAGAGAGAGACGGAGGAATCAGAGGCAGCGCACGCGCGCAGCAGAGACTGGATATTGATCAGCGATCCTTCGTTCTGGTGTACTAAAACGGCTGAAGCCAACAGAGTGAACCTCTATACGTGATGCAAAACGAACGCCTTTCTAAGAGGGGAATAATCTGCAGATTCACAGCGCGTGAGAACAGAACGTCGGGAATTATGTAGCGACGCACGCGCTCTACATGAACCGCGAACCACGTGCGTTCCGAACCGTAGAGGGTGATCCGTACGAACCACGGATCGATGATGATCCGTTGCAACCCTATACACAGTACTTAAAGTATGTATAGTGGATGGATTGCTTAGTTTTGTTTTCATGGTTCTTTTAAAACTATTTTGTGATTCTAATCGTCTTCTTCTTCCTCCTCCTCCTGTGAGACTGGTGGGGCAGCGCCCTAGCGCCCCCTATTGATGGGCAGCCACTGAATTTCACAGAGACTGAAATTCGAGGTTCTTGAAATGGATGAACAGAAGAACCTTTTATTAGGTGATCACATGTTGACGCATCACAAATCCACTGAAGTGGATCCCCTACAGTTCGCCTACCGGCCTGGAATCGGGGTGGATGACGCTGTTATCTACCTGATGCACCAATCCCTCTCTCACCTAGAGCAGCAGGGAGCACTGTGAGGGTCATGTTTTTTACTTCTCCTGTGCTTTCAACACTATCCAGCCTGCACTACTGAGAGGGAAGCTGGAGGGAGCTGGTGTGGGCAAACAGCTGACTGCATGGATCACTGACTACCTAACCAACAGACCACAGTATGTGAGGCTCCATGACTGTGTGTCCGAGGTGATAATTTGCAGCACAGGGGCACCACAGGGCACAGTTCTCTCACCCTTCCTGTTCAGCCTGTATACTTCTGACTTTCGCTACAACTCAAACCAGTGCCACCTACAAAGGTTCTCGGATGATACGGCCATCATTGGACGCGTATCAGATGCAGACCCGGATTTTCGCATGGGCTTACATGGGCTGCAGCCCTGGGCCCCAGCGCTCAGGGGGCCCCGCCCTGGATCCAACTATTCTTTTTGTTTTTGTGAATAAATAGCATAAGAATGCCCTAATTTTACCATTCGCTAACAGGATGCAGTGTTAATTTCTTTGACCAAAAATTTTCGTTATTTATTTCGTCACAAGTATATTTTACAGAACAAAAACTAAACGAAATTCAAAAATATAAAACGGAAAAAGACGAAGACTAAATTAGCCGACGTTGTCGTCAGGAACGAAAGACGAGAATTGACAGTGACGAAATCCAATCAGAAAATGGGAAGAATTTGACGAACATACCAAAGAACCAATCATCAATCGGAGCAGGCGGAAGTAGATGAGAAAGGAACCAATCAGAGTCCGCCTTGTCGAGACGCGCCAGAGTTTGTAAACAGCAGAGCAGACTCCGACAGGAACAGACTTTATTAAAAGTGGGTCAAATTAACAGAACGGAGGCAGAGTTACGACGCTAATTTTAAGATAATGGTGGTGAATGCAGCAGAGGCATCAAACAGCTGTCAGGGAGACAGGAAATATGGAGTTATGGAGTAAAATGACCGAAGACGGAGCGTTGTGGCGATCACGTTCTGTGGGAGGAGACGGACCGCAGCGTGAGAACAGCTGATCAGTCTGTGAGTAAAAGCCTCATGCAGACTTTTGATCTGACACGTCATGAGCAAAGTTCTGACAGTTTGATTACTGTGGTATTTATTGGCTCAGGATCTCGTGTCTTTCCTGACAGAACTCAACACACAGTAGAATATTCATTATTGATCTTTGTGATTGAATTAATAAGAAAATATTAAAGGTCTCTAAATAAGTTAATATTAAACTACTTCCTCAAATTTTCTACAAAAATAGTTCATTTTAAAAGTGAATTTATTATTTTTTTCTGAAGATTAGTCTTGGAAAGGGGGTCTCTTATAATTGGGGTCGTCCTATAATCAAGTCAATAAGGTCATTAACAATATTGGGAACGTTGATAAAGGGCCCATTTGTTTATTAATACTTAATAATGCACTAATGTTAATAAAGGTAAAGTGTTACCCCAATTCATTAAAAGAATATTTGATTATCTCAGTTTTTTGTCTGAGTGGCAGATAAGTAGTTTTTTTTTTTTTGCCTTATTGTCTATATTAGGTAGTTTGAAAGCAGAGGCTGAGTTTGAATTTTATTAATTTTTTTCAACTTGTAAATGGCTTCCTAATACAACGTTATTTTGTACAACTTGTTCATGTGGCTTTGTGAAAGAATATTTGAGTGTTTCTCTTTCTTACACTGAAACTTTTGTCTTGGCTTAAGACTTGTGGTGATAGATCTTTTTCAGTGGCTGGTCCTAGACTCTGGAACAGCCTTCCACCACATCTTAGGATCTCACAGAGCCTGGAGGATTTTAAATCATCTCTCAAAACCCACTTCTTCGCTTTGGCTTTTAGTACAGGTTGATTTATGTGGTTTTATGAGTTTTATGATGTTTGATTTTACTCATAAACTTTGCGGTCATTTTAATTTGTTTTGCTCATGGTTTTATCCTTTTATTCATCTTTTATCTTTGTTTTTACCTGTCTTTGATGAAGCTGTTTTTATTATATACAGCATTTGGGTTGCTTGAGTAGTAACATTTGTGTTCTGTTCACCGTTTATCATTTATTTTGATCATTTTTAATTGATTTTATCTGTTCTATGTAGTCTGCGATGGACTGGCGACCCGTCCAGGGTGTCCCCCGCCTCTCGCCCCTTGACCGCTGGAGATAGGCACCAGCTCCCCCCGCGACCCTCTGTGGAGGACTAAGCGGCTACAGAAAATGGATGGATGGATGGATGTTCTATGTAGTTGTTTTTATCATGTACAGCACTTTGGGTTGCCGGAGCAACAGTAAATGTGCTCTATAAATAAAGTTGACCTTGACCTTGATGTCTATGCAACAACAACTATTAAAGTATTCTAGGTTATGATTCAGACAGCTTTTAATTTGTAATTGCATTTTTTTTCTAGAAACTTCAAAACAATTCAGGGTTATTTGTAGTTTGTGTTAAGTGGTTTAATAAAGATGTGAGTTGAGAAAACATAAGTTTCAATTTGTAGTCCTTAAACAATATATAAATGTGTGGGTTTATGCACAACTACATAACCGTACAGAACATCAAGCGAATTTGAGAATGGGGCCCCTAAATTGACTCAAGCCCAGGGGCCCACACCTTCCTAAATCCGGCCCTGATCAGACGGGAACGATCAGGAGTACAGGGGGGTCATCAATGACTTTGTCGGATGGTGTAAGACCAACGCTCTCCAGATCAACCCCAGCAAGACAAAGGAGATGGTCATAGACTTCAGGAGGAAGTTAACCTCCACAGCAATGGTGAACATCCAGGGAAAAGACATTGAGATAGTGGACTCACAAGTACCTGGGTGTTCACCTCAACAAAAAACTGGACTGGACTACAAATACAGCCGCTTTGTATAAAAAGGGCCAGAGTCGACTCCACCTGCTGAGGAGACTGAGGTCCTTCGGAGTATGCAGGACTCTGTTGAGAACCTTTTATGATTCTGTGGTAGCATCTGCACTTTTCTATGCAGTGGCCTGCTGGGGGAGCGGATGCACGGGTAGGGACAGGTGCTAGCTCGACAAACTGGTGCGCAAGTCTAGTTCTGTGCTAGGATGCCCTCTGGAGTCTGTGGTGGTGGTGGGCGAGAGGAGAATGTTAACTAAGTTGACATCCATCATGAACAACCCACATCACCCTCTGCAGGAGTCGGTGGGAGCGCTGAGCAGCTCCTTCAGTCAGAGACTGATACACCCCCGCTGCAAGGAGCGCTTCCGCAGATCATTCATTCCAATGGCGGTTAGACTTTATAACATAGTATGATGTCATGAGTCGCTCACTATAACTTTACGGTCACCATTACATGCATAATGCACCAGACATATATACTGTACATGTTTGCTTACACGTTCGTTCATGCCTGAGTAACAGACATCTACCACCTGGACAGTTGTAGTAAAATAGCTGCTACTGCTTTATGTATGTATCATTATTGTTTCACACATTGTTTCATCACTCCACATCCATATGACCTACTTTGTATGTGCCTATAGGAACTACTGTTGTAAATAAGGTCTTGTTCAATTTTCTATCTTATGTATTCTTGGTCACTTTTTGTATTCTCTTTTTATATCTGTCCTGAGCTGTGGTAACACACAAATTTCCCCACTGTGGGATTAATAAAGTCTTATAGTGTCAGAGTGACTATGTACCAGTGTGACAGAGAGATCGTACAAGAAGAGAAAATTTTAATTAAAACATCCAAAGGGGAAGAAATGTCATGTTGTTCATCCTATCAAACTACGAGTCAACCTCAGGGGCGTGGCTACGGGTGGGCCTGGGCCCACCCAGTCAAATGGCTTCCTCAACAAATTTATATATATATTTGTTTCATTTTTGAGGGATCTCATTTAAGTCATCATGAAATGAAGTAGAGCAGAGTAAATTTGACATCAACAGCATGAATGTGTTGTGGTGATTTCATAACTATGACATCATTTGTAAGTCTTGCTCTCATTGGCTATTTTGAATAATTTCGGAACTCTCCAGACAAGCTACGGTAACAGCGCAACTGTGCGTCTGCTGCTGTGACTTGTAGTGTCAACCAAAGGATTTAAGAAATGGCAAAACAAATCTTCATTTCAAAATGTCTCAAAAAACAAAAAGTGGAGGACCTGTCCTGTGTTACAGGGTTAATCAGTGCTTTTTGTTCAAAGATCTTTCTGTCGGTTTCTGACGGTGGTTCCTCTCTTTTGCGGTTCACATTTTGCAGCGACCCGGACCCGGATAAGCGGAAGAAGACGAGACGAGTTTGCAGCCTTGTACTTTCGCGAAATGCTTTGTGCAACTTTGCATGCTTTAAACTTTTTTTACAGCGCAGTGTTCATGCGTCCTGACGATCTCCTCAATAGCGGAGCGCAGTGCGTCCTGACTCCCTTTTGCGCGCTGACCAAGAGTCTGGATGAGTAGCGCCCCTATGCTCCCTTCCCTTTATGAGCTTATTTTCTACAGCAAGGTGGGAATGAAAATCTACACTTCCACACAGGGGTGTAGCAAGCTTTTCAAAAGTGTGGGGGATGCGGTCCGTAGATGCCATCGACTGTAAATTGAAACTCTTAACCCTTTCATGCGTGTTATGAAAAAATTGTCTATATTTTTAAAATATTGATTTTATGAACCTAAACTGAAAAACATTTTGATTTTTTTTAAATATGGTTTTATATAGAAGTTATTTTACTGTCCATGTATGTGGACAGTGTGCAGCAAAGGAGTGAAATTATCAAAAAATCTGATTTTGTAACTAGATTTTTTTATTTTAAAGTTCAAATATTAATCTAACTACTTTTATTTACAAAGAAACAAACATCTGGAAAACATATAAACATAAATAATGACCTAACTACATTATAAAAATATATGGATACCAATGAACTGTGTGCATGTTATGCAAAAAGTAATACTGTATATTAAGACATACTGTAGGTGGTGACTAAGATATGGGTTACACAGATGTGTTATAGGATTTGACAGCACTGGTCAAGAAGTGCACCCATCAAGAATGTCATGAAGTGTCACTTTGAGAGGTGCCCAGGCAGTCAATATTCCAAATACAAGATGATCCATATTGTTAATATATTACAAAGGACTAACTGCCCTGAAGTGGATTGAATATCAACATGACAAACAGAAAACTGAGTTAAAGTTACTGCCTTCATATGGCTGCTGTGCATTAAAGGGTTAATGGACGCTTGTCTTTTGTTTTCATTAGAAAAATACATCAAATGATTTGTTACATTTAGTTTCATGAGAATTGCATGTGAATATAACATTAAACACATGGTGAATGAATGGTGGTGGTGCATGTGAAAATCAGGACATTAATAAACAATATTACAAGACATTAATAGACAAATTGATCAGCAATTTACTAACATGCAACCTATGATAAAGTCTGAATTATGAATTACTAACGACACATTTCTGAATGGCCTAAGTCCATTACACGTTTTCCAAAAATTAAACCTAAGTTGTGTTATTGCATCCAGTTTGAACCATACAGCTCAACTTATGACCTACAAAGTTCATCACTTATTAAATGAAGTATTTAGCTGTAAAAATATTTCAACTTGCTTTAACTGACTGTACTACTTAACAAACTGTAATAACTTGAACTTAAATTTATTTTATTGCTTCCCTGTGAACCTTCATGAACCCTCAGAAATTTCTTACTGAAACTGATGTCCAATTTCAATCATTTTGGCTCAGTTTTAAAACTATGATTAATTCTAAATATAAATATTTATTTAAATATGATTTTAGCTTTTACAGTAATTTCACTTACACTTTTTTGCATATTTGTTAAATTGTTACACTGAGTGAGAAACAGGAAAATAAAAGCTGAATTGTGAGGATCTGACTGAGAGACTGTGTTTTAGGTAACTTCTGCTGACAGGGAAATTAAGAATCAGATTCATCTCAAGCCGAATGACAATGACAAGAGAGGCGGGATTTATAGCGGAAAGCTGATCGATTGATTGACAGCCGGTCGGTGTACAGACTCAGAGCAGGAGAGAGGGAGCGGGAGGATCGAAAGTGATGGGCAGCAGGCTGGTGTCAGGTTTCAAGGAGCAACAGGAGAGGAGGGGAGGAGGGAGAGGGGACAAACAGCGATCGCTGTGAGGAGAAATCAGACAGGAGGAGGTTTGGAGCAAAACGGCTGGAAAAGTGTGGGTGTTGAACGATCTCACTGAGAAACGTGTGGGTGTTAAAACACCCACATCCCCCACGGGTGCGACGCCCATGCTTCCACAAGTCGAAATGATGCTTTTAACTGATTGACAGACTGCAGAATCACAACCATGGAGCAGCATGATGTCTCCAAACGGTGCGCTATCCGCGCCTCTCTTTTTTCTCTCTCTCTCTCTCTCTCTCTCTCTCTCTCTCTCTCTCTTAATTTTTTTTTTTTTTTACCGCAACGAAGTGTCCGTCAGACGCGATCAGAAACATCAATGAAGAGATTTATTCAGCCGTTCTGATGGTCAGGTTGTGTTTAAACGAGATCAGTGTGAACATGTTCATGCCTGTCTGAGAGAAGTGTATAAAGTTTGCAGTGAGGGGATTTACAGGATTAAAACTTCTGGAATAATTGTAAAAATACATAACTGATACTTGGCGGATTTCACCGCAATTGCGGGTTATTTTTAGAACGTAACTCCCAGAATAAACGAGGAATCACTGTATAGACACAGATCTGCTTAAACAAAAGTGACATTTACAAATACACTTATTTTCAATTACATTTTTGGGCCCACCCATTTTTTATTAGGCCCGGCCCAAAATATATTTCTGGCTACGCTACTGGTCAACCTGTTGGATATTTTGCTGGTTGAAAGAAACCTGAGAGGTCAGAAGCTGCAGGCTGCACATCTTGGTGAGATTCATACGCTTCTCAGACAGAGAGAGGATTTGACTCAGGACCAGACATCAGGGTGCTCGTTTACAAAACTTGCTCATGCAAAAAACGAGCCTGAAAGTTCCGTAAGTCACTTTTTACACCAACTTTTGGATTTATAAAAGAAAACGTAATGGAAAAATGTGCGTAACTTTAAGCAAACTTTGAACCTTGCATGAGCACATTTTACAGATGCGAAACCTGGCAGAGCAGCTGGTGAGATGAAAAAATGGTGAATTAAAGACACATTTTCAGACTTGTAGACCCTCACACACACAGAGAACCAAGTCACCCCATCCTGTCTCTGAACAGAATAAAAATCAGAATCTGAATGAAAATATGTCACATTTTAGAATATGATCACATTACATTCATACAGATGTCTTCAGATTATATAACAACTGCACTTATTGGTGCATTAATTGTGATCACTTTGACTTATGAATCCTGCAGTGACACTTGTGCATGATGTGCTGCACTGCTCAGTCAGTATATGACAGACTCCAGATGGGGGAGAGTTCTTAGAGATTTCTAGATGATGACTGGTTGATCAGCTGAGCAGTGTTTTTTAACCACTGTTCCGCGGCACACTAGTGTGCCGTCAAGTGACAGATCATCAGGTGTGCCGCGGGAAATTATTCAATTTCACCTATTGGTCTAAAAAACATTTTTTTAACTAATTAATTATTATCTGCAAATAATATTCCATTGTCACGTGTCTGTGCCAGTCATCACCAAATGGCAGACTCAGGTTCTGTTTGGAGTCAGACGCGCAGCAGATCCAGGACCTGGACCGGGTCCAGCAACAGCACCCAGCCGGTGCCAGGGGGAGACGTGCGTTTGTCCCTGAGAAGCTCCCGCGGCCCGCAACACGCTTGGCATCTGGGACCCCTCCTCCCCCAAACTGGACCGCATCAAGTCTGTGGTTCGGACATTGTTTGGCTGGGAGGGGCCGCCGCCAAGCGAGTCGTGGACCCACGGCAAAAACTTGGCAGAGTTTGGGCAGAACACCAGCCCCGCTCCGCGTCAGCAGATCTGGGTCTCTGGTGAACTGACGGTCCAGACGTTTTTAAATTCATACTTTGATCTGATTGCTCCATTAAACCAGGAGATCAGCGGGTCCACTGACACTGGGCTGGGCCAACATCATTTTACTTTGATCCTCTGAGCATTCAGCAAAATAAATAAATAAATCAGTCAGCGTAAAAAAATCCTCTCAGTATAACAGTTTGTTTTTGACGGTCTGAGCAGCCCGTTGGGTTATTTTCTCCCATGTCTCCTCACTTTGGCTGAAGGATGGATGACATCATCTGATCACCTCCAAACTCGGCGGTGCACGCGCCTCTCAATAACGTGATTGGGGCAGCGCGCGCCGCTCAAGCTGCGTTTCTCAGCATAATCACTGACAGCTTAAAATTCAACATATCAAACAATATCAACACTAAACACACATTGATCTGTCATTGATTTTATCAGAGGTTTGTCTTTGTTTTCAGAGACTTATATTAATACTAATGTTCAATTCCCACAAAATAGTTTTATTAAACAAAAGACTCCTATGATGTGGATATTGAAATTAACAGTAGAGAAATAAAGTCATTTTAAGGCAGATTTAATCCATTACTGATAATCTGGATGCTACAATCACTTTTTGACAGGTGAAATAAATCAGTTTGAATTTATTTGATAGTAAAAAAAAAGGGAGTTGATGCTTTAATTAGGTCACCTGTAAACTAAATATAACCCTTATTGTCAGGAGATGAGAAGGTTTCTACAGAAAAACTATTAAAACAGAGTGAGCCTTAGAAAACAGCTGTGAAGTTAAAGGAGATAAACCTCTGATGAAGTTCTGACAGATCAATGTTTTAGTGTTAAAAATGTTAATTGGACAAAATTCATCCGATAACTTTATCAACTATCAATGAGCTCAGAGCTCATCTGGTTTGTCTGGGTTTCTGAGGGAAGTTGTGACAGGCTTTAGTAATTAGTTAGGTTAATTAGGTTAGTAACCCACCCACCCCCCACCCCTGGTGTGCCTTGTGATTTTTTCAACAACAAAGTGTACCTTGGCTCAAAAAAGATTGAAAAACACTGGTCTAGAGCATCCTATGGAGCTGAACTGGGTCCAGTTTTAGATCAACAGAACCATAACAACATGACGTTTCTTGCCCTTTGGATTAAATTCAATGTTTTCATTAAATGTTTCTCTCAGATCCTGAAGGATCTCTCTGTCAGACTGACAACATTCAGCTGCAGCGGGTCTCTGACTCGGAGCACCTCCGTGTCTTCGTGATGCGTCAACATTTGATCACCTAATAAAACATTTTTCTGTCCCTGCACCACAAGCACCTTGAGGAAAGCACGGTCCAAACTAATTCAATAAAAAATTGTACACTGGCTGTACTGGGTACCTGTAAAACTACATACTCCTTCTTCCGGCTTCTGTTGAGAGCGGTCGCACTGTTCCTTCTCTCCCTTGTGTGTTCCTCCTGCAGCTGTTTTTGTCTTCTGAGCATTTTCCTCATTCCTTCTGGTTAAATATTTTTATTTTTCTTGATATGGCTTTGGTTTGCTGGCTTCCCAACAAAATGGATACAATTTTTTACACTCTCAAAACGGAGGAGGGGACTCCGCGGCTGACTGAGACAAGAGCTGTGGGGTTCCTAATGGATCAGATTGCGGGTCCTGCAAGTCTGTCTCTGGAGGTCTACAACTTTGGATTAATGATGATCGGGTACACGCTCATTGGAATCTGCATGGACCTGGTTTATCCAAAAACAACGGAGCTAACAGGTGCAATTGACAGGATTCCTGTGCTTCAAAGGGGGCTGATGCGTGCTTTGAACACTGAAACACTCGCGAGGACTGAGTTGTCTCGTAGGACTGACTGCCAACGAACTCTGGCGCGGAGTGAATTACGATCGATGTGTCGAACTACACGGATCAGATGGGACTGGCCAGGATGTGGAATTTGGACGGGATGAAGCCAGTGAGACAGACATTTAAGGCGGCTGTAACAAACAGGACTGCCTGCTCCAAACACATTCTGTTATCATCTGGTGACCCTGAAGACAATCTCCTACTCAACAGAGTGAATGAAGCGACTGCTCAGCCCCCCCCCCCC
>SSNR01000088.1:1969764-2004898 GCA_006937965.1 Callopanchax toddi | reverse complement strand
CCCACCGACCCCCCTCGGACAGCTCATCACCATGGTTAAAAAAATTTCTGACGTTAGAGGAGGAGGAGGAATCCTCTGTCTGCAGCTCAAACTATCAAACTGATTACTTGCTTGTGACAAACACAACAAACCCGAAATGACCCAAAAAACATAAAAGTTTGGACCAGGACAGCAAGTCTTTCATACACATGTTAGATTCTGACCTTTTTTTATTTTACTGAAGAATGATAAATAGTTGATCCCCTCAGCGGCTCAACTGCTTCCCCTGGCTCGAATACAGGATCTGTAATCACTCAAAGTCAGTCAATCATGTCCCAAAATAATAAACCAACAACTCCAGGCTTCAGCGTAAGACAGGAGAAAGAGAGGGAGGGAGGGGGACCCTTGCGTCTCACGCTGGGCACTGCATTTAATGAGCAGTCAACACTTTAAGAGCATCTAAACTAACCAAATATTTTTTTAGTCAGAACAAAATTCAACTGTTTCTCTCTGTCTCTCTCTCTCTCTCTCTCTCTATCTCTCTCTCTCTCTCTCAGCTGTGCGACTCATCCTTATCATTTAAATTTATTATTCAGCTGACCCAACGTCAGTTTAGTTAAAATATTTAATTAAATGGTTTAAGTTAGGGGTGGGCGATATGGCCTAAAATCTATATAGCTGTATAATTATAAGCATCTGCGGTAACAATATATAGTAATATATAATATAATATGGTATAATATAATATAATATAATATCTCCTCCATGAACCACCACCTTATTGTGGTGGAGGAGTTTGAGTGTCGTAATGATCCTAGGAGCTATGTTGTCTGGGGCACTTTGTGCCCCTGGTAGGGTCACCCATGACAAGTTGGTCCTAGGTGAAGGGTGAGACAAAGTGCAGTTCAGAAGACTCTTCATGGACATTCGATCAAAGAGCCAGAGGACCCGGCCCGGAGGGTTACCGGGGTCCCACCCTAGTAAGTAAGTAAGTAAGTAAGTAAAGTTTATTTATATAGCACCTTTCACAGAAAAAATCACAAAGTGCTTCACAGAAAACAGAATCAAACATGATAAAACAAATAAAGTTAATAAAACAAACAAAATATCATTAAAATCAAAATCAACCCTAGAGCCTAGCCTGGGGTTGGGGCCCGTGAGCGAGCGCCTGGTGGCCGGGCTTTCGCCCATGAGGCCCGGCCAGGTCCAGCCCGTACCGGATACATGGACTCATCCACCTGTGGATCCACCACCTGCAGGAGGAACATGAAGGGTACGATGCATTGTGGATCGGGTGGCAGACCAAGGCGGGAGCTTTGGCGGTCCAATCCTCAGACACAAAAACTGGCTGTTGGAAAGTGAAACATCACCTCTCTGGCGGGGAAGGAGCTGGAGCTTGTGGAAGAGGTTGAGCTGTACCGGCTAGATATAGTCGGGCTCACCTTGACACATAGCGTTGGCTCTGGAACCTGAGTCCTTGAGAGGGGTTGGACTCTCTTTTATGCTGGAGTTGCTCCAGGTGAGAGGCGGAGGGCTGGGTTGGACATTCTGTTAGCCCCAAGATTCTCTGCCTGTATGTTGAGGTTTTCTTCAGTAGACAAAAAGGTAGCTTCCCTGTGCCTTCGGGTCAGGGAACGGGTCCTGACTGTTGTTTGTGCTTATGCACCAAATAGCAGCTCAGAGTACCCACCCTTTTTGGAGTCTCTAGGACGAGTGCTGGATAGCGCTCCTACTGGGGACTCCATAGTTCTACTGGGAGACTTCAATGCTCACGTGGGCAATGACAGCGTGACCTGGAGGGGCGTGATTGGGAGGAACAGCCCGCCCAATCTGAACTCGAGTGGTGTTCTGTTATTGGACTTCTGTGCAAGTCGCAGTTTGGCCTAAACAAGCTCCATGTTCGAACATAAGGATGTCCACCGGTACACCTGGTACCAGAACAGCAGGCCCGGCGCCACGGGGGGGCATTTGGGGGCGTCGCCCCCCTAAATGAACTACATCGCCCCCTGAAAATTTTGTAAAATTCTATTAATCATAGAAACATGTTCAACTAGTTCTAACATTTTTATTTAAATTTGTATCCATACAAAATGAAAAATATGAACATTTTAATAAACAATTTAATAAACACGTATGGTTGTTACAAGTCGTCTTGAACTCATCACGGACGCTCGGTAAAGTTGGAGCTTTAGCAGCTAGCTTCTTGCTGTATGTTGTTCTACGTTTTTGGAGCGTGAGAAGGTGGAACCATTACTGGATTTAAGAAAAACAGAGATGAAAGAGTCAGAGTTACTCATTCCTCATCGGTTTATCAGAGAGACGAGTGATGTTCTGTTCATGGTTCTGAAAAACCGTATTATCAGCTCCTCTACTCTGTACCGGTGTTCGGATTCCAGCCTGCAGTCGAGGTGGAGAGGAAAGATCTCCTTCTGAGGAGATTGAGCTCATCAGCCACGAATGAAGGTAGGAGGATGGATCATAATTAAGTAAGTACTGGTCCGTGGTTCATTTGGATCAGAAAGGCGGAATAAAATGATGTATTGATCAGCTTGAAAGATCAGGTCCGAACCCAGTTGCCAGGTGCGTTATGTGCGCAGCTCTGTAGTCCCGCTGCGCTCCACGGTAGAGGAGTATGGAAAGCCAAAACCGTCTCAGTACGCGAGGAGCACTCAGTCGGGCGGGCGCGTGCCGATGGAAGCGCGCGGCTCAGTGACAATCCCCCCCCCCCGGTCAAACACCGACCGGCCGCACCCCCAATGTGTGTCAAACGCCCCCTCCTCCCTCTCCCACTGGCGCTGGGCCTGCAGAACAGCCTAGGTCACAGGTCGATGATTGACTTTATAGTTGTATTATCTGACCTGAGACCGTATGTTTTGGACTCTCGGGTGAAGAAAGGAGTGGAGCTGTCAACTGATCACTATCTGGTGGTGAGTTGGATCAGATGGCAGGGGAAGATGCTACGCAGACCTGGTAGACCCAAACGTATAGTGACGGTCTGCTGGGAATGCCTGGCAGAAGAACCTATCAAGATGGTCTTCAACTCCCACC
The DNA here is from genome assembly GCA_006937965.1 of Callopanchax toddi. Taxonomy (NCBI): domain Eukaryota; kingdom Metazoa; phylum Chordata; class Actinopteri; order Cyprinodontiformes; family Nothobranchiidae; genus Callopanchax; species Callopanchax toddi. The sequence goes on along the minus strand of SSNR01000088.1, from coordinate 2,001,871 downwards.
TCCGGCAGAGCTTTGACCACATCCCGAGAGCAGTGGGGGACATTGAGTCCGAATGGGCCTTGTTCTGCTCTGCAATTGTTGAGGCGGCTGTTGCTAGCTGTGGGCGCAAGGTAGCCGGTGCCAGTTGTGGCAGTAACCCCCGTACCCGCTGGTGGACACCAGAGGTTAGTGGAGCTGTCAAGCTGAAGAAGGAGGCCTACAAGGCATGGCTGGTCTGTGGGTCTCCAGAGGAAGCAGACAGGTACCGGAGGGCAAAGCGGGTTGCACAAGGTATCTGCAGGTTCAAGGAAGCCAAATTTAAGACTTTTTAAGACCTGTTTTAAGGCCGCTTTGATCAAATTTAAGACCTTACATTCACGGGACGGGAAAAGGAATGTGACCACCTTACAAATAGTTCTGACTAAAACTTTATTGGAAGTGAAAGTGCAGAAAAAATAAGAAACATCAAGATAATTGATCTGCATTAAATCTTACGGAAGTGTATTGCATTCACCTGAAAATAATTTTAAAAAGCTCCTTTTTACTGAATTAACGAGATGATAACAGCCTTAAGTGACCTAGACCCTTGCGGTCTGGTGTACTGCTGAGTTTCAGATCTTCGTAACCCAGAAATCATAGGGGCCCTAGAAATTTAAGATCTTTGGACACTGAATTTAAGGATTATTTATCATTTTTAATGATATTTAAGGCCTTAATTTGGGAAATGCAAATTTATGACCTTTTAAGGCTTTTTAAGGACCCGCGGATACCCTGGTTGCAGCAGTGGCAGTTTCCTAAGCAAAATCTTGGGCATGGGAGTAGTTTGGTGAGACCAAGGAGAAAGACTATCGATCGGATCCAAAAAGGTTCTGGCAAACCATCCGGTGCCTCAGGGGAGGAAGCGACAACTCGCTCACATTGTTTACAGTGGGGACGAGGAGCTGCTGATGTCAACTGGGACTATAATCGGGCGGTGGAAGGAATACTTTGAGGAGCTCCTCAATCCCACCGACACACATTCCTATAAGGCAGTGATTCCCAACGTGGGGGGTCGCCCCAAAAATTGACAGGTAAAATTGGGGTCCCTTGGAAAAAAAGTTGGGAACCACTGCTATAAGGAACAAAAGCTGAGATACCTAGGGATGGACTGTCCAATCTCTGGGGAAGAAGTCGTTGAGGTAGTCAAACAACTACACAGCGGTGGAGCCCCTGGGGTGGATAAGATCCGACCTGGGTATCTGAAAGCTATGGATGTTGTAGAACTGTCTTGGTTGACACGTCTCTGCAACATTGCGTGGTCATCGGGGGCAGTTCCTGTGGAGTGGCAGACCGGGGTGGTGGTTCCCATTTTTAAGAAGGGGGACCAGAGGGTGTGTTCCAACTATAGGGGGATCACACTTCTCAGCCTCCCTGGAAAGGTCTACTCCAGGGTCCTGGAGAGGAGGGTCCGGTCGATAGTTGAACCTCAGATAGAAGAGGAGCAATGTGGTTTTCATCCTGGTCGTGGAACTGTGGACCAGCTCTTTACCCTCACTAGGGTGATGGAGGGGTCATGGGAGTTTGCCCAACCAATCCACATGTGTTTTGTGGATTTGGAGAAGACCTATGACCGTGTCCCCAGGGGCACCCTGTGGGGGTTGCTCCAGGAGTACGGGGTGGATGGTCTTTTGCTAAGGGCCATTCAGTCCCTGTACCAGAGGAGAGTGAGTCTGGTCCGCATAGTCGGCAGTAAGTCGGACCTGTTCCCAGTGAGGGTTGGACTCCACCAGAGCTGCCCTTTGTCACCGGTCCTGTTTATAACGTTCATGGACAGGATTTCTAGGCGCAGCCGGGGTGTGAAGGGTGTCAAGTTTGGTAGCAGGAGAATCTCATCTCTGCTTTTTGCTGATGTTATGGTCCTCCTAGCATCATCAGGCTCTGACCTTCAGCACTTACTGCAGTGGTTCGATGCCAAGTGTGAAGCGGCTGGGATGAGGATCAGCACCTCTAAGTCTGAGGCCATGGTTCCCGACCGGAAAAAGGTGGCTTGCCAACTCCGGGTCGGGAGGGAGGTCCTACCCCAGGTGGAGGAGTTTAAAGGGGTGGTTTTGTCAGAATCCATTTTTTTTTTCAGGTTTTCATAGTTTCTAATAGGTCCCCCTGAGCCTGTCATGTAGGCCAAACATAAAAACTCTCTGTTCCCTGGTTATTAAGAAAAAACAGAATCTCTAAGAAATGAAACTTAAATGCCATCTGCATTTGTGCACGGTTTGACGTCACAATGTGTATTCGCTGACATGGTAACGCCTTTCGGTCCGCCCAGCTGCTAGCTTTGGTTTTTGTTGAAAATTCAACATGGCAGAATGCACGCAGGCACAGTGTTGCCAACTCGGCGATATACCTGGCTGGCTGGCTCCCGCCAGTGACGGCCGGTCCAAAAGCTGTTTTTTTCTCAAAGCTAATCTTTAGTAAAGACTAATAGCTACTGTTTGTTACCTGGGTGTTTATCTTTTTCACTCTTTCACTTTCCAAAGTATCGGGACATTTTGGTGTGACACAGAGAGGTCTGAATAAGGGGGCGGAGTAGTGACGTTTCGGTCATCCAATCAGAAGCGAGTGCTGTGCATATCATGAATACTAATGAGAATCCTGCTGTTTCAAATTCAGGTGTCAGATGGGAAACTTCTACAGCTTATATTATAAGCATCAAAGCTTCTTTCTTTATAAAAAATTACACAGATAGCATTGAATTACACTAGAGAGCAATGCAAAACTATAAAATAACCCAGAAAACCACCCCTTTAAGCAGGGGTGCCCAAAGTGGGGCCCGAGGGCCAAAGTTGGCCCACTGATTATTTAATTTGGCCCTCTTGGCCCTCTGTGGGGTACCCTGGATGCTGGGTGAACATTGACCAGTAATCCAGAAACTCACTGTTTCCCTAAGCCAATTCAACATTATGTGAACAAGCCCAATGACTCTATATTGGGCTGCATACAGCCCTCACTCATGGTGCCAACAAAATCTTAAAAATGTCACAATTTAAATTGAAATACAAGTACAAGGGACATTTAGAGTAGATTTATGCACGCATGTACTTTTGCACACTTTATAAAACCACAAATAGTTGTATTTTGTCAATGTATGTAATCTTCCATGAGCCTTTGCTGCTGGACCAGACCAGATCAAACTTGCTCCAAGCTCATGGGTAACCCCTCTGGCCACGAGCCTAAGCAGCTATTATCAACATGGAGCGTCGTCGTCAGTGGCACACAGACAAAAGGCATTTAAAAAATGCTGGGAGGAAGACTATTTTTTACAGATATCAATGGTAAAGCAGTCTGCATTATTTGTAACCAGTCCGTAGCTGTACTCAAGGAGTATAATATTCGTAATCACTATGAGACCAAGCAAGCAGGATTCATGCCCAAAAGAAAAAGACCAGGGAGCTGCTAGCACTACATATGACTACAAATAACAAAGTCAGTTGTTTGTTCTAAATACCTATATGTGACTTATATGTCATATTTTGATTAATGTTCTTTAAACAAAAAGGATGGTTAAATAATTGCAAAATGAATAAAAAGTAGGGTTCTATACTTCATCATTAGTATTTGTATTTTATAAATACTACATTCGGCCCGCGGCTCTCTGATAGATTTTCATTTTGGCCCTCTGAGGGAAAAAGTTTGGGCACTCCTGCCTTTAAGTATCTCAGGGTCTTGTTCATGAGTGAGGGAAGGAGGGAACGGGAGATCGACAGGCAGATTGGGGCAGTGTCTGCAGTGATGCGGACGCTGAACCGGTCTGTTGTGGTGAAGAAGAAGCTGAGCTGGAAATCAAGGCTCTCGATTTACCGGTCGATCTACCTCCTAATTCTCACCTATGGTCATGAGCTTTGGGTAATGACCAAAAGAACGAGATCGCGGATTCAAGCGGCCGAAATTAGTTTTCTCCGTAGGGTGGCCAGTCTCAGCCATAGAGATAGGGTGAGGAGCCTGGACATTTGGGAGAGACTCGGAGTAGAGCCGCTGCTCCTCCATATCGGGAGGAGCCAGTTGAGGTGGTTAGGGCATCTGGTTAGGATGCCTCCTGGACACCTCCCTGGGGAGGTGTTTCAGGCATGTCCCTTTGGCAGGAGGCCCCCGGGTCGACCCAGGACATGTTAGAGAAAGTACATCTTCAACCTGGCCTGCAACGCCTTGGGGTCCTGTCAGAGGAGCTGGTGGAGGTGGCTGGGGAGAGGACGGTCAGAGATTCCCTAGTTGCAGTGCTTTAAGTGGGCCGGTACAGAACGGTACGCAGTACCGGGACTTCTAAATTTGACCCCTCAGCATCCCTGCACTTTTTTCCAGCGTTCGGTCCGTACCGGGAGTTTTTCCAGTATTACATCAATATAATTTAGAATTTTCCCGGTGGCCGTAGTTGCCTCATATTATGAGCAGCGCATAGCGGGAGGTGTGGAGAAGGAGGGGGCGCAGGAGAAACGCAGGTGGATGAGAAAACTCATCTGTCACTTGTATTTAGTGACTCCAGGAGGGCGGCAGAATTTGGTGAAACACCGGATGAGGAAGGAAAAGCGGAGACTCGCCTTCCCCTGAACAGACCGCTCCATAGTTGGCTCAGAGCTCGGTCCTGGAGGCGAGTCCCGCTGACTCGCACAGCTGCGTTCCCTCCTGCAGCTCCAGATCTGTTGCTGCTGCAGCAGGTTGCGCAACACCCCACGTCAGGAAGCTGAGATAAGTCTTCAAATTGGTATTAAAAGACAATAATTTAAATATTAATGATGGAGATGGAAAGAGCTCGCGCGCTTATGGAGAGGAAAGCTGCGTGCCATGGCGCAGGTGGATCAGACAGGTTGAGGGAGGAGGAGCTGAGAGAGCAGCAGGTAGACTCTTTAGTGATGATCAGATCATTTCAGTAATTAGTTCATTCTTTCTGGGCATAAAATGGACCAGAGTGTCAAAACAGTGCTGACTTTTCTGTGTCTGAATAGCAGTAGAAACAAAAACTTTTTTTCTCAAAACGTTATTTCAACCACAAACTAATTAATGGGGATCTTGTGCACAAGAATATATGTTAAATTATTTAAATATACCGGTATATAAATAATAGATTTCTATTGGTATTGTAAATATATATCTATAAATAATATATTTCTATATGGATGTCTACATGGTACCTTCAGGTTTTTGTATTTTTTCATCTTAGAAAAAGTCAATAAAACCTGTTTTTATCCAAATGAAGGAGATTTATGGTTCATTTTCTACAGATCAAGTAGCCATTAGCCCTCATCATCACTACAATGTGACATTTACAGTCAATCCATGTGATCGGTATCAGTGATCAGCAGCAAAAAAACGTGATCGGAGCATCCCTAGTTATTACACATAATAACCTGATGAAGTTTAGATTTATAGGCTGTAATAGATGTCAGAGTATAAATCTCAGGGTGTTTAGTAAATGTTCCAGTCTCAAGATGCTGCAGAGCTGAAGACAGTAGAGGTGTTGGAGATGATGAGGTACGCCAGACTCAAAGTCTGCAGAGCAGAACTGACGGTCTAGTTAACTAGACTAGAGCTGAATCTCTTCACTAGACCTCCTGTGACATTTATTATGGGCCAGGTGTAGAAGAGAGGACAGATAGAGAGGTGTCTTGTCCTGAATTGTGTTTTAGACAAATAGAATCCAGTGATGGAGCCTACAGGTCTGAAAGGATTATGCATTGGGAAGCATTAGTGACTAAACGGATGACTGAGTGAATTTGAATTTCTTTCATGAGCGAACTAATGTTTACGACAGGAGTAGGGATGAGCCAAATGCTCGTTTCAGACGAGTATCCAGTACGGATAATGCATTTTTGACGAGTCCGAGCCGGATCCGAATAAAACGCATTATTATTCGTGCTCATACTGAAGGAGACTGTGTTCACGCTCTGTGAGTGGCCAATCACACAGAGCGCCCGCACCCGATTTTCTCAGCTGCAGAGAGGAGGAGGAGGCGGGGAGGGCGTTCATCCAGGCCCTCATCAAGCCCAAAAGTAACCCGCTCTGGCTCCACCACCCGGACCTCTCCCGTGCCCCATAACCGCTCTGCTCTGTCAGAACAGCTGTATGCGCAGACCGCTAGGGGCGGCGGCGGGGAAACTGAGGAAAAACTGCTGGTCTGGCAGAGGTTCTTCCCGGTGTGAGGGTAGGAGCCAGTAGCGTAGCCAGAAATAGATTTTCGGCCGGGCCTAATAAAAAATGGGTGGGCCCAAAAATGTAATTGAAAATAAGTGTATTTGTAAATGTCACTTTTGCTTTATAGTTTTACAATTATTCCAGAAGTTTGAAGGCTGTAAAACCCCTCACTACAAACTTTATACACTTCTCTCAGACAGGCATTAACATTTTAACACTGATCTCGTTTAAACACAACCTGACCATCAGAACGGCTGAATAAATCACTTAATTGATGTTTCTGATCGCGTCTGACAGACACCTGCTCGTTGCGGTAAAAAAAAAACACACAGCTGATGCTGAGAGAAGTGATCTGAGAGCTGCTCTGTGTTTATCACTAGAGGTCTCAATTTCAGCCCGAGCCATCGGGTCAAATACGTTAATTATTTCAGGTCGGACACAGAGAGAGAGAGAGGAAAAAGAGAGAAGCAGAGAGCGCACCGTTTGGAGACATCATGCTGCTCCATGGTTCTGGTTCTGCAGTCTGTCAATCAGTTAAAAACATATTTTCTACTTGTAAAAGTGTAGATTTTCATTCCCACCTTGCTGCAGAAAAAGAAGCTCGTAAAGGGAAGGGAGCATCATAAGGGCGCTACTCATCCAGACTCTTGGTCAGCGCGCAAAAGGGAGTCAGGACGCACTGCGCTCCGCTATGGAGGAGATCGTCAGGACGCATGAACACTGCGCTGTAAAAAAAAGTTTAAAGCATGCAAATTTGCACAAAACATTCTGCGAAAGTATAAGGCTGAAAAATGTGAACTGCAGAAGAGAGGAACCTGTCAGAAACCGACAGAAAGATCTTTGAACAAAAAGCACTGATTAACCCTGTAACACAGGACAGGTCCTCCACTTTTTGTTTTTTGAGACATTTTGAAATGAAGATTTGTTTTTCCATTTCTTAAATCCTTTGGTTGACACTACAAGTCACAGCAGATACGCACAGTTGCGCTGTTACCGTAGCTTGTCTCGAGGGTTCAGAAATTATTCAAAATAGCCAATGAGAGCAAGACTTACAAATGATGTAATAGTTATGAAATCACCACAACACATTCATGATGTTGATGTCAAATTTACTCTGTTCTATTTCACTTCATGATGACTTAAATGAAATCCCTCAAAAATAAAACAAATATATATAATTTTGTTGAGGAAGCCATTTGATTGGGTGGGCCCTGGTACACAGTGGGTGGGCCCAGGCCTGCCCATAGCCACGCCCCTGGTAGGAGCAGACGGAAAGTCTGCTTAGGGGTTTCAGTCCTGCCAGGACGCGTTCTCCCAGTGAGTGAGTAGTTTGGCAAGGAGGAGAAGGAGGCTCTGCGTCACCCTGGACGCTCTGGTGAACCTGATCGTTTCCCGGTGGACCAACGACAGTCCAGACTTTTTAAAATTCATACATTGATCTGCCTGGTTCATAAAACCAGTAGATCAGCGGGTCCACTGACACTGGGTCAGATCATCATCATTTTGCTTGGTTCCTGAGTGATGATACGCATTTGGCAAAAAAGTCTGCGTAAAACCGGTCTGAGAGACCCATTGGCTGAAGGATGAAGGTCCCGTTATCTGTCACCTGTCACGTGTCAGGTGAACTCAGCCCTGCTCGAGCGAGGAGCGCCTGTCATTCATAAAGTGAATAAGAGCGCGCACTGTCGAAACTGTTTCCCAGCTGCGTGACTGACAGCTGGGAACTGACAGCTTAAAATTCAACAGATCATCAACACTAAAACACATTTATATGTTAGTGACTTTATCAGATTCGTCTTTACAGTTGTTTTCAGAGACTCACATTAATTCTAATGTTTAAAAAGACCCACAAGTAGTTTAACTAAAACAGAAAGAGCCCTACATGCTGTAACATGGATAATAAAATAAACAGGAGAGAAATAAAGTCATTTTAAGGCAGATTGAATACATTACAGATAAACTGGATGCTACAATCACTTTGACAGGTGAAAAAATCAGTTTGAAGTTATTTGATGTGGTTAAAAAAAAAAGACAGTTAATCAGGTCACCTGTAAACTAAATCTAATCCTTTATTGTCAGGTGACCAGATGAGAAGGTTTCTACAATAAAACATTAAAACAGGGTGAGCCTTAGTACACAGCTGCAGTCCTGACAGATCAATGTGTTTTAGTGTTAAAAATGTTTGATTGGACCAACTTCAACCTGCTACCTTTATCAGACATCAATGATCTGGTGAATGTTGGGTGGGTGTGTGACTCTGACCTGCCACTTCAGGGCAAAGCACGACACTTCCTGTTCACGCCCCGCCCACTTCCGGTTTAGGCCCCACCCACTCCGAGTACAGATACGAATATAGATAATTTAGGTGGTTGAACAGATACAGATAATGCGATACTCGCTCATCCCTAGTAAGGAGAGCACCAGCACTTTTTTTTTTCACTTAAAGCAGCACTCCGGAGGATTTCATCAGGAGAGCAGTTTTTGAATCTAGCGTCCAAAGGCTCCTCCTCAAAACATCTCGACACGCGCGTCCGGTCGCGTGTGCGCGCGTGCACGTGGCGCATATACTTCGGACATGAACTGTACAGCTCAATGTGTAGGGTTTAATCACTCACAGTTCACAGTCTTATTCCAACACTACGAGGGTCTGATGAGCCCTCTCTGTCCCTGCTGCTTCTGATATTAGCTCTGTTAGCAGAGAGCTGCTGCTGGACTCTGAAGCTGAACTTCACTCGGCCCTGGATGAACTTTCTGACCAAAATAAACGCATAACCCTGTCAAGCCTTGCCATTCTGTGAGGTGAAAGGTTTAAAAATAAAAATAAATCCATCTTTATCTGGGGAATGGGTAGGTTTTAGTAGAAATGAGCCGTGAGGCTGAGACGCAAACAGAGAAACACACGGAGCGTCCTGTACGACAGCGCCCCCTACTGGTATAGGTTTGGTCGATGCGCGTGCATGTTGAGAGAATGCAGAAATTTGAATTTCATTGGCTGAAAAATGTCGGCGGCAAGAAATAATGGAAAGGGGTCTCTAGGAGGAAGGAGGGTCTTCATCAGAATGACAGATGCTGTGGAACTCAACCCATAGATCATAGTTTAGACCTGAAATATCATTTAGAACATTTAGAAAACTTTGATACAGAGAAAAATGCTCCAGAGAGCCGCTTTAAAGCACTCCCTAGTTGGGATGCTGGCCCCGTGACCTGGACCCGGAGGAGTGGAGGAAGGCAAGGCGAGGCAAATATAATGTAATATAATATAATAAACTATATAGTATAATATAATGTAATAATATAATATAATATAGTATAGTATAATAATATCATATACAGTAATATAATACAATATAATAATAAAATATATAATATAATATAAAATAAAATATAGTATAATATATAATACAATATAGTATAATATTATACAATACAATATATAATATAATAAAATATATTATAATATAATATTATACCATATTATTTAATATAATATAATATAAAAAATTATAATATATACTAACTATAATATATAAAGTGTGCCAGGAGGTGAGGGGTGGGGGGTCCAGCGCTGTGCTGCCTTGTTTTTAAAGTCTCTCCTCTGGTCATTATTTATCTTTCACTCCAGGAGGAGACAGACTTCTATGCCCCTCTAACTGGTCCAACTGAGAAATACCTCGGTTTCTGTCTAAGCACGCTCCGGTCGGAGGTGAAGGGAGCATGAAGAGGACGGAACCGACCGGAACCGGTGTACCTACACCAGACGGGAACGGCAGTGCATCCAGACCTGAACTGCTGCAACGCAATAGATATCCTAAAAAAACATGTTTATATATGATATCTATGTGCAGCGCCTTCATCCTCCTAAAGGCCAAGTCGTCATAAAAGCGTGCAGTGTGTGATTTGTGAAAAAAGCAGGGAGGGAGATTTGGCGTTCATCTCGTTCGTCTGTGAAGACGAGCAGCAGTTCGAGTCCTGCCGACCCAATTCCGGTTCCGTCACCATGACGCAGAAGTTTGGAAAAACCAGAAACAAGAGGTTTGTTAGGAGGAATTGATAAAGTTGGAGGTGTACAATTCTGATAGACTAGTCTGTTGGAACCTGCTCAAAGTCTCAATTCTCACCTGTAATTCATCAACGTGCTCTACCGCAGTAGCACGGTAGTCAAAATCTCCTCCGCCAGCCAAGTTTATATCGTTTCTACCGTATACCATTTATACCGCCCACCCCGTGAATTCAGTTTTTATGTGTTCTTTAATAAAATTAATTCATTAAGGAATAGCATAAAATGACAAGGGCTGCACTTATATTTTCGACATTTTGTCATATTTTCAAAACCATTGATTACTTTTGTATTGACTATTAACAATCCTTCAAAATCACAGAGACTACATACTTTAAATAGTTTTAAGTCTTCTTTAATTAAACAGTATCAAAACTTTTCATGACTGAGCCAAGTGTCCTCTTTTACGAAAATCATAATGTTGTCACCTTGATGTTACTGCCCTAAATAACTATTATCTAACCTCTACATTTAGAACTCTATATTTAACCTGTTAGCTAAACTCACCATAATCTTGAAATTAATCTAGATTAAAATGGCTCATTTGAATTCTGCCAAAGGGGTCATAATACCGGTATGTGTGCGCATGAGGCTGAAGAATCGTAATACTTCAAGTCTAGAGTTTAAGGTTAGTTGGATCAGCTGTTACTAACCTAACAAGAAATACTAAACCTGTCAGAACTTCCTCAGAAACCCAGACCTGAGTCACAAACCAGAACCACCAGACCAGATGAGCTTTGAGCTCATTTTAACAATCTAGTCTGATGGTAGGGCTGCACCATTCTGGATAAAATCAGAATCTTTTTTTTTTTTTTTTTTGCTTAGAATTGAGATCAGGATAAATATTTATTGCACTTATTACCTGCACATCAACTTCGTAACAGCTGACACTGAACATAAAAATAATAAATGTCTTTCTTGTCTTCTCTTACGAACACAACCTTTGAATAATTTTAACAATATAAAAATTTTGAACTTTGTCATTTGAGGGAGAAAGAGGGAGCGCTTGTTTTCATGCAGATTATGTCCCGGATCAATTGTGGTACAATCGTCACCTTCATTTTTAAAGAATTGTGTCATTTGGGAATGAGATTGCACACGTCTGAATTGAGATCACGATTTTTTAACGATTAATTGTGCAGCCCTATCTGATGGTTGATGAAGTTATCAGGATGAATTTTGTCTAATTAAACATTTTAACATTAAAACACATTGATCTGTCATCAGAGGTCTGTCTCCTTTAACTTTACAGCTGTTTTCCAAGGCTCACTCTGTTTTAATAGTTTTACTGTAGAAACCTTCTCATCTCCTGACAGTAAAGGATTAGATTTAGTTTACAGGTGACCTGATTAAAGCATCAACTGTCTCTTTTACCACATCAAATAACTTCAAACTGATTTTTTTTTCACCTGTCAAAAAGTGATTGTAGCATCCAGTTTATCTGTAATGGATTCAATCTGCCTTAAAATGACTTTATTTCTCTACTGTTAATTTCACATTATCCTATAGGGCTGTTTCATCATGTTTGTGTTAAAGAAAACCACTTTGGGGGATTTACACATTGATATGAGTCTCTGATAACTAAAGGCAAACCTCTGGTAAAGTCATTGACAGATCAATGTGTTTTAGTGTTGATATTTGATTTGTTGAGCAGCGCGCGCTGCCACATTCATGTTATTAACGAGAGGCGCGTGTACCGCTGAGACTGTCGGCCCAAATAGCACGTCGGTTCACCAAAACGCCTGGAACCCAGACAGCCAGTCCATACCTGATTGATGAGGAGCGTGGTCGGAGTTCTGCGTGAACTCAAGTAGCTGCCACAGGTTCCAAACCTCGTACGGTCCAGTTCAGGAGGAGGGAGCGTATGCCAAGGTTGGCGCCGGCTTAGCTCTAAAGGGACACCTGTGCGGCTCCCGCATGCGCCTCCCGGTCCAGGTGTAGGTCCAGGTGACACCGGCGCGTTCGGACCCGTTCCCCCGGTGTCCAGGTGCAGGATCCACGTAAAGGAGGCGCGCCCGTGAGACGCGCCTCCTTCACTGGGACCGGTGGACCGGGTCCTAGATTTGCTGCAGGTCCGGACTCCAGAAAGAGTTGCAGAAAGGACCGGATCAAGATCAGGATCGGAGTCTGCCACTTGCTGATAGCTGGTACAGACCCAGGAACCCAATTTAGATTTACGGCGTTATTTTATTTGTCGCGCGATAAAGAGTCTGGCATTACCGCAGCCGTTAATGTTCCACCACTAATGTATATTTAATCTAACATGCTAGCTAACCTCTAAAAATAGAACTCTATATTACTTGTTTGCTAACGTATACAGGTAGAACACTATACAAACTGTAAACCAACCCCTACAGGTAAAACACTTCGGTACCTGTTATCTAACCTTTACAGTTAGAACCCTATTTTACCTGTTAGTTATCCTCTACAGTTAGTATACTATATTACCTGTTAGCTAACATTTATCCTTTAACAAGAGACCGTCTAGTATGAATCCTCTGCACAGCGTCTGTATCAGTACCCTACTCTACATCCTGCTGCAGCATCTTAAGCACCATTAACTAAACAAATTGTGTCTTGCTAACCTGTCGAGTTTACCAAACAAGTAATAAATCATTTTAACTCATTTGTAGGACTTTTGGGAGGGAGAGTCATTTTGATTACTTAAAATTAGCCATTAATTTGTCACTGATCTCCAGCAGTGTCTCTCCTGGTCTCACCAAATGTCTATTATACTGTATCTTTGTTAACTAAACTAGTTCTTATGAATGAAGCACTTTCTGTTTTAATGTGAAAAAAATGCATATTGACTTATCATAAGAAGATATCTGAAAGTTTTATTTGTGAGCAGAGTCATCATGTGATGAACTGGACCCCCCTGTGCTGCCCATTAAACGGACCGTCCGGCCAGTTTCCAGGTCAAACCCACCTTGGTTGCAGTACAGGCCGCCCCAGCCCTCCTTACAGTTGCACTGCCAGGGCAGCAGGCAGGTCCCGTGGAGGCAGCCGGGGTGCCGCACACACTCGCCACAGCGCTGGCCCTGCCAGCCCTGCTGACACTTGCACTTCCCGGGCGACTCGCAGAAGCCACGCTGTTCGCTGCATCCTCCCACACAGATGGCTGATGAGAGGAGAAGGAAAGGGAGAAAGAAGGAGAGAGTATAACCAGGAGTACATATTGGAATCATGTTGTCCCCTCTCAGGGCCTCACACACACACACACACACACACACACACACACACACACACACACACACGCTCCTTCCCTGCAAGTGCTTGTTAAGTGCTGAATGAAGCAGCTGGCGCGCACAACAAAAGCAACACATGCTGTCTCCTTTCACGCAAGGCAGCACACATTAAGCTCCAGCGCGTGTCCCTGTTAAAGTAGCGGGCCGGGGGCCTGCCAGGGACCCATTGTTGAGCCCGAAACAAAAGCAACAGACCTCAGAGCCAAACACTCACACACAGAGACACACGGTGGAAACAACAGAGGCTCGAAGATCTATTTGTCCTCTGCAGCCACCAGGGACAACGACGGCGTTGTCGTATGGTCCACTCAACAATTTCAAAGCTGTTGCACAAAAAATTAAGCGCCAAAAGGCACCTCCCTTAGACCTGAAAAAAATGTTAGAATGAAAACAGAGAGGAGGAGGAAGAAAAACAAAAGTTCCTTCTGTGAGATTCAGACTGACTCCTACACCCCATGGGAAGGTCACGAGGGTCATAAAGAGATGTCATCCTGAAGTGGCATCTATCAGTTTTTTATCTACAGAAAGGACCATACCCACTGGTGACATCACTCAAAATGGGTGGAGTCTCAAGAAACAGGAAGTAGTACTCTGACCAGAGCAATACGCAAGGCAAGTCAGATCAAATGAGACCCTGCTACAGATCACATACGACCTAGTGGAAAGTTCACAGGTATTGTAAACAACAATAGATGTGTTAGAATGCTGTATTAGCTAATAGCTAACTTCTACAGTTAGAACACTATCAGAGCTCTCAACCAATGGGCGCGAGACTCACGCATTTTGCTGTCTTCGCACCACTCACGCCACACATGTGATTTCTCACTCTGAAAATAACAGCTGATCCTGAACGCATCACCAGCCACGCATTTTGACAAGCATTTTTAGAAGTGCCGTAACTCTGCGGCCGTTTGCCCTATCAGAAAGATTTAAACGGTTTTAGAAAGAGGAGAAGTTGCCCTATCAGCTGAGCTCAGTGTTATTACGGTAATTTCACTTCCGCGGCTTCGGCCGGCCCGTGAATCAGCCTCTTTCTCTCACACGCTGCAGCGAGGAAAAGGGAAAGAGACAGAAACGTAGGAACAGAGCAAATTCTGTTTAAAGAAGAACTTTCCAGATTATAAATTCACCACAGAGGATTGTTTTGAGTTTAAAGGAGAAGCTGAAGCAGCGATTTCTTGAGGACAAAAGGTAAGAACTGACTGATAGAATACTGTGTTTAGAATTTAATATCAGAATGAATGAAGCTGGTAATATGTAGGTATTATGTAGTATTGATACTTTCATTGTGTGTTGATTTGTTTTTAGAAAAGTGTACCAAGTTAGTCAGTATACATACAAGAATACATACATATACATATAAGTATATGCATACAAGTATACATACTCTTGTACTTTGTGTAAATGTGTGTTTTTTGCACTAATGAAGTTACTTTTTAGTGCAGTTCACCACATTCTGACTACGTCAATGCTACACGTCTTTCTTTTCTGTACTTTATAATGTGGGTTTAATATGGACTCATTCAATCTGTGTGTGCACTTCTTGTAATTTGTGTAAACCTGTTTGTGTATCTCGGGGTAGTTGTACCTGTGCAACATGACTTGTAAGCTGTAAAAAAATAAATAGTGTGTAACTTCCAGTACTTGAAAATGTGTTTTTAAATGCACACTCACATATCTAGACATTATGAATACAAAAAAATTTTACATCTTTTTAAAAATCTTTTTTTCCCTCAATACTTGTGCCCCGATTCTTCCTTGACGCTGAAGTAAATATAGGTTTTTATGTTATAACTAAGGGGTGCTCAGACATTCTTTTTTCCACAGATATAATGAGTCAATAGTTTGAGACCTGCTGAAGATTTATCCTCTACTTTCAGAGTCTCCTGAGGAGCAGCTGGTCTCCTGAGGGAGAACTGGGAGAGTTGGTCCAGACTGGAAGAGGCTGTGGGGATGCTGGGGGTTCTGGTCCAGACTGGAAGAGGCTGTGGATGCTGGGGGTTCTGGTCCAGACTGGAAGAGGCTGTGGATGCTGGGGGTTCTGGTCCAGACTGGAAGAGGCTGTGGGGATGCTGGGGGTTCTGGTCCAGACTGGAAGAGGCTGTGGNTTACCTGTTAGCTAACCTCTACAGTTAGAACACTATATTACCTGTTAGCTAACCTCTACAGTTAGAACACTATATTACCTGTTAGTTAACCTCTACAGATAGAACTCTATATTACCTGTTAGTTAACCTCTACAGTTAGAACACTATATTACCTGTTAGTTAACCTCTACAGTTAGAACTCTATATTACCTGTTAGTTAACCTCTATAGTTAGAACTCTATATAACCTGTTAGTTAACCTCTACAGTTAGAACACTATATTACCTGTTAGCTAACCTCTACAGTTAGAACACTATATTACCTGTTAGCTAACCTCTACAGTTAGAACACTATTTTACCTGTTAGCTAACCTCTACAGTTAGAACACTATATTACCTGTTAGCTAACCTCTACAGTTAGAACACTATTTTACCTGTTAGCTAACCTCTACAGTTAGAACACTATATTACCTGTTAGTTAACCTCTACACTTAGAACACTATATTACCTGTTAGTTAACCTCTACAGTTAGAACACTATATTACCTGTTAGTTAACCTCTACAGTTAGAACACTATATTACCTGTTAGNGAAGAGGCTGTGGATGCTGGGGGTTCTGGTCCAGACTGGAAGAGGCTGTGGATGCTGGGGGTTCTGGTCCAGACTAGAAGAGGCTGTGGATGCTGGGGGTTCTGGTCCAGACTGGAAGAGGCTGTGGATGCTGGGGGTTCTGGTCCAGACTGGAAGAGGCTGTGGATGCTGGGGGTTCTGGTCCAGACTGGAAGAGGCTGTGGATGCTGGGGGTTCTGGTCCAGACTAGAAGAGGCTGTGGATGCTGGGGGTCCTGCTGATGCTGCCAGGGACCGAAGGTCTTCACCTCCTCATTCCAGAAGAAGACTGAGTCAGAGTCTGATCATGGAGTCCTTCAACCACCAAGCTTCATCCTAAAAAGAAGCTCTGGTGTCCAGACCCGTCTCAATGAACCATCAGGACTCAGACATGAGGAGAAATGCAGGGAGGTTAAAAAAAACACCTGTATATAGTTTAAATTATTGGCCTGTATTTTTGCAATAGTAAGGCAGAAAAGGAAAAAACAATTTCTAAACTGTTGAAATTTTTTAATTGTGATGCAAAATCAGTTGTTCATGATCATCTGCAATGTTTTCACTAAAACTCTAAATCTAATTTTGGTTTTTCTTCATTTCAAACAGTCCCTACACTGGTTTACTGAACATTATATTGTAAATTAATGTCAGATATTAAAAGTTCCAAGTGTTGTGGAAAAATGAGACAAATTACTCGCTCACAGGACGTTTTCTGTTGATTTTATAGTTTAAAAAGATCAAAAATCCAAAAGAAAGGCGCTCAGACAACTACAGCACTCCCTGAGAAGGTTCATGATAAAGAGTCACTCCAACACGCCAATTTTGAAAGAATTCTTCAAATCAGTTATTACAGAAGTTAAGCAGAGTTCATTCTCTCACGGACAGCAGAGTGGACGGTGTGAGCCAGGCACAGGATGCTCCTGGAGAGGGGGAGACAGCAGACAGAGGCAGCAAAGCAGGTAGAAGTCTCTTTAATCAGAGACACAGGGCAAATGTCAGAAAACAAGTTTATTTTTTCAGGGACCAGAGCCAAGTCAACACAGTGTGAACCTTCAGCAAAATTTAAAAAAATAAAGAACAAATTTTCTCAATAAGCTATTTCTGCTGCAAACTGATCAATAAGAAGCTTGAGCTCTGACAATATATGCGTGTAGATTTATATATATATATATCTATATATATATATATATATATATATATATATATATATATATATATATATATATATGTGTGTGTGTGTGTGTGTATATATGTATATATATACATATATATGTGTATAAATATATATATATATATACATATATATATAGTTAACCTCTACAGTTAGAACACTATATTACCTGTTAGCTAACCTCTACAGTTAGAACACTATATTACCTGTTAGTTAACCTCTACAGTTAGAACTCTATATTACCTGTTAGTTAACCTCTACAGTTAGAACACTCTATTACCAAAAAGAGGTGCCACTCGATGGTATACTGGCAATATTTGGATCATCTGCCTCATTTGAAACTCTCTGCTCCTCACAAAAATAATCATGAAGGGTATGCTTGCTGCACAGAAACTTGTACTTTTACAGTCGTGGTCTCCTTTTGACCTGTGCTTTAAGAGGTGGCTAAGTAAGATGGCGTCTGTGGCCAAGGTGGAACAAATACATTTTACAGAAAAGGGGACCCGACCATCTTTTGCAAGATTTGGCAGCCATTTCTCAGGTTCTTAAAAATAAAATGACATCTCAAATTCCATATTCCTCCTACGTGTGTACATCCTTTCCTAATATTTTTTTCTTTCCACCTTTTCCCATTCTATCTCAATTTTTGTCTAATACTTGTTTGTTTATCCATTCTTACGAGTTCACGTGTGCTGATTGCAACGTTAGTTGAATCTATATTTTGAATTGTACAAGCATGCAAAAGAAGAAAATGCTTTTAACAAAAGATACATTTTTGTTTGGTGTTTAACTTTTTCCATTTTAAATTTTTGTTTGTTTCTGCTTCTCATTAGTTAAAATCTGAACGTAGACATTTTAAATGTCCTTTTGTAGAACTGCAGTCAAGGACCACACAAAACCCCTCTGAGGGCCCCAAATGGCCCCTGGGCTGCAGGTTGGGAAACCATGCTTTACGGTGTTTATTTCAATGATGTTCACATTACTACTCCACTGTACAGATCGCTGCAGCAACTTAAAGTTACTGTCAGGCAAAATCCTTGTATGCGAAATTAAATGAATGAACCGTGTTTCTTTAACGAGCAAAAATCCAACCACAGGTCACAACCTCCTATTCACAATATTTTTAAAAGTCATCCATAAAACCACAGATTGATTCAAATAAAACCAAGAGCTGATTCATGTAAAACATGAAAATGATGAACTATGAAGACACGAGGTTTTAGCCCAACACTGAGGATCCGTCTTATGCTGAACTTTAGCCTACAGGTTAACAAACAGATCATATAGTTTTAATGCATCAGGATGATTTTTACATAAAGATTTATTAAATACCTAACAATGAGCTGCTAATTTGTCACCGCTCTGCAGCAGAGTCTCTCCTGATCTGACTAGCCTGTAATATGACTCTTTCAGAGGGCTGCCTTCTGTTTCTAGAGACTTTGCCCACTATGAATGATGTCACTGGTGGGTGTGGTCCCTATTGTAGATAAATAACTGATAGAACGCCACCTCAGAAAGACCCTGATGACCCTTTAATGTGTTGCTTTTTAAACAGCGAAACTCTCATGGTCACTCACGGTCCGAGCAGTACTCGCCACTCCAGCCCTCCAGGCAGCGGCGGTTCCCCTCGCCGTCACAACTATAGTGGCCGAAGGTGTCATTGCGAGGCCGACAGAGGGCAGAGCAGGCTTCACCGTGGTAGTACTCGTTGCACACGACACGGTGGGAGAACCGCAGCTCGCTCTGGTCGTCCAGGCCAACGTCCCGAATCCACGTCCCCCCAGCCGGGAGATTGTGACGGGTCGCCATCCGGCTGATCAGATTGTTCTGGTTCTCTGGATGGACAGTCGGGGAAAAATGTTCATGTTGGTCAGACATCTTTAAAAAACTCATGTATCATTTGTACACATTAGTCTGACCACCAGCAAGACTCGGGTCAGAAAACTTCTCAGAATTGTTAAATACTGATGTAAGGTATTGATGCTAAATTCAGGATTGTTGCTAAATACTAATGCTAACTATTAAGGATAAATACTAATGCTGAAAACTAATGCTAAATGTTGATGCTGAATACTGATAATACATTATGATGCTAAATATGGATGCAACTGGACTTCTTTGGTTTTTGAAGACATTTTGATTCTCATCCTAGAAGTCAGAATTAACAAAGCTCCTCAGATGAGAAGCGAAATGTCTTCAAAAAAAAGAAAGTCCAGTTGCCTTAATTTAAAACCCTTTTGAATTTCAAATATTGATGCTAAATAGTAAATACTGATACTAGATATTGATTCTAAATATTAATGCTAAATATTAAAACTACTGGTGGACCTCATTAGGAAACACAAACTGATGATTGATACACAGAAACACTGAAGATGTTTTCACATCATCTTCTGAGGACAAAGTTGGTCCAGACCAGAGTCCAGATTCCAGGGTGTCCCAGACCACAGAGTCCACGAACTGGTTGGTCCAGATCAGAGTCCAGCTCACAGAGATTAAACCACAGGTTAGTCCAGACCACAAGTTGTTCAGATCACAGAATTGAGATTACAGGTTGGTCCAGACCACAAAGTCCAGACCACAGGTTGGTCTAGATCATAGGTTGGTCCAGACCACAAAGTCCAGACCACAGGTTGGTCCAGATCATAGGTTGGTCCAGACCACAAAGTCCAAACCACAGGGTAGTTGAAGAAGATTCCTGAAAAGACCTGATCCCTTCAGGACTCCAACATCCTCCTCTGGATCAGTGGTACCTTTATCTACAGGTCCCCTGCAGGTCATCTACATGTCCCCTACAGGTTATCTACATGTCCCCTACAGGTCATCAGCAGGTTCCACTACAGGTAATATACAGGTCACTTACAGGTTATCTACAGGTCTCCTACAGGTCATCAGCAGGTTCATCTACAGGTGAAATACAGGTCACCACCAGGTTATCTACAGGTCCCCAACAGGTCATCAGCAGGTTCATCTACAGGTAAAATACAGGTCACCTACAGGTTATCTACAGGTCCCCTACAGGTCATCAGCAGGTTCCGCTACAGGTAATATACAGGTCACCTACAGGTTATCTACAGGTCCCCTACAGGTCATCAGCAGGTTCCTCTATTGGTAATATACAGGTCACCTACATGTTATCTACAGGTCCCCTACAGGTCATCAGCAGGTTCATCCACAGGTAATATACAGGTCAATTACAGGTTATTTACAGGTCCCCTACAGGTCATCAGCAGGTTCATCTACAGGTAATATACAGGTCACCTACAGGTTATCTACAGGTCCCCTACAGGTCATCAGCAGGTTCATCTACAGGTAATATACAAGTCACTTACAGGTTATCTACATGTCCCCTACAGGTCATCAGCAGGTTCCTCTATAGGTAATATACAGGTCACCTACAGGTTATCTACAGGTTCCCTGCAGGTCATCTACAGGTCATCAGCAAGTTCCTCTACAGGGAATATACAGGTCACTTACAGGTTATCTACAGGTCACCTACAGGTCATCAGCAGGTTCCTCTACAGGGAATATACAGGTCACTTACAGGTTATCTACATGTCCCCTACAGGTCATCGGCAGGTTCATCTACAGGTCACTTACAGGTAGTCTACATATCCCCTACAGGTTATCAGCAGGTTCATCTACAGGTCACTTACAGGTTAACTACAGGTCCCCAACAGGTCATCAGCAGGTTCCTCTACAGGTAATATACAGGTCACTTAGAGGTTGTCTACATATCCCCTACAGGTTATCAGCAGGTTCATCTACAGGTCACTTACAGGTTAACTACAGGTCCCCAACAGGTCATCAGCAGGTTCCTCTACAGGTAATATACAGGTCACCTACAGGTTATCTAAAGGTCCCCTACAGGTCATCAGCAGGTTCCTCTACAGCTAATATACAGGTCACCTACAGGTTATCTACAGGTCCCCTACAGGTTATCTACAGGCCCCCTACAGATCATCAGCAGGTTCCTCTACAGGTAATATACAGGTCACCTACAGGTTATCTACATGTCCCCTACAGGTCATCGGCAGGTTCATCTACAGGTCACTTACAGGTTGTCTACATGTCCCCTACAGGTTATCAGCAGGTTCATCTACAGGTCACTTACAGGTTATCTACAGGTCCCCTACAGGTCATCAGCAGGTTCCTCTACAGGTAAAATACAGGGCATCTACAGGATATCTACAGGTCCCCTACAGGTCATCAGCAGGTTCATCTACAGGTCACTTATATGTTTTCTACATGTCCCCTACAGGTTATCAGCAGGTTCATCTACAGGTCACTTACAGGTTATCTACAGGTCCCCTACAGGTCATCAGCAGGTTCATCTACAGGTCACTTACAGGTTGTCTACATGTCCCCTACAGGTTATCAGCAGGTTCCTCTACAGGTAATATACAGGTCATCTACAGGTTATCTACAGGTCCCCTACAGGTCATCAGCAGGTTCCTTTACAGGTAATGTACAGGTCATCTACAGGTCCCCTACAGGTCATCAGCAGGTTCATCTACAGGTCACTTACAGGTTGTCTACATGTCCCCTACAGGTTATCAGCAGGTTCATCTACAGGTCACTTACAGGTTATCTACAGGTCCCCTACAGGTCATCAGCAGGTTCATCTACAGGTCACTTACAGGTTGTCTACATGTCCCCTACAGGTTATCAGCAGGTTCCTCTACAGGTAATATACAGGTCATCTACAGGTTATCTACAGGTCCCCTACAGGTCATCAGCAGGTTCCTTTACAGGTAATGTACAGGTCATCTACAGGTCCCCTACAGGTCATCAGCAGGTTCATCTACAGGTCACTTACAGGTCACCTACAAGTTATCTACAGGTCCCCTACAGGACATCAGCAGGTTCATCTACAGGTAATATACAGGTCACTTACAGGTTATCTACATGTCCCCTACAGGTCATCGGCAGGTTCATCTACAGGTCACTTACAGGTTGTCTACATGTCCCCTACAGGTTATCAGCAGGTTCATCTACAGGTCACTTACAGGTTGTCTACATGTCCCCTACAGGTCATCAGCAGGTTCCTCTACAGGTAATATACAGGTCACTTACAGGTTATCTACATGTCCCCTACAGGTCATCAGCAGGTTCCTCTACAGGTCACTTACAGGTTGTCTACATGTCCCCTACAGGTTATCAGCAGGTTCATCTACAGGTCACTTACAGGTTGTCTACATGTCCCCTACAGGTTATCAGCAGGTTCCTCTACAGGGAATATACAGGTCACTTACAGGTTATCTACAGGTCCCCTACAGGTCATCAGCAGGTTCCTTTACAGGTAATGTACAGGTCATCTACAGGTCCCCTACAGGTCATCAGCAGGTTCATCTACAGGTCACTTACAGGTTGTCTACATGTCCCCTACAGGTTATCAGCAGGTTCATCTACAGGTCACTTACAGGTTATCTACATGTCCCCTACAGGTCATCAGCAGGTTCATCTACAGGTCATTTACAGGTTGTCTACAGGTCCCTACAGGTCATCAGCAGGTTCCTCTACAGGTAATATACAGGTCACCTACAGGTTATCTACAGGTCCCCTACAGGTCATCAGCAGGTTCATCTACAGGTCACTTATATGTTTTCTACATGTCCCCTACAGGTTATCAGCAGGTTCCTCTATTGGTAATATACAGGTCATCTACATGTTATCTACAGGTCCCCTACAGGTCATCAGCAGGTTCATATACAGGTAATATACAGTTCACCTACAGGTTATCTACAGGTCCCCTACAGGTTATCTACAGGCCCCCTACAGATCATCAGCAGGTTCCTCTACAGGTAATATACAGGTCACCTACAGGTTATCTACAGGTCCCCTACAGGTCATCAGCAGGTTCCTCTACAGGTAATCTACAGGTCACCTACAGGTTATCTACAGGTCATCAGCAGGTTCCTCTACAGGTCACTTACAGGTTGTCTACAGGTTCCCTGCAGGTCATCTACAGGTCATCAGCAAGTTCCTCTACAGGTAATATACAGGTCACTTACAGGTTATTTACATGTCCCCTACAGGTCATCAGCAGGTTTATCGACAGGTAATATACAGGTCACTTACAGGTTACCTACAGGTCACCTACAGGTCATCAGCAGGTTCCTCTACAGGGAATATACAGGTTACCTACAGGTTATCAGCAGGTCCCCTAAACGTCATCAACAGGTTCCTCTACAGGTAATATACAGGTCACTTACAGGTTATTTACATGTCCCCTACAGGTCATCAGCAGGTTCATCTACAGGTCACTTAGAGGTTATCTACAGCTCATTAGCAGGTTCCTCTACAGGTAATATACAGGTCACCTACAGGTTATTTACATGTCCCCTACAGGTCATCAGCAGGTTCCTCTACAGGTAATATACAGGTCACTTACAGATTATCTACATGTACCCTACAGGTCATCAGCAGGTTTATCTACAGGAAATATACAGGTCACTTACAGGTTATCTACATGTCCCCTACAGGTTATCAGCAGGTTCATCTACAGGCCACTTACAGGTTGTCTACATGTCCCCTACAGGTTATCAGCAGGTTCATCAACAGGTCATTTACAGGTTATCTACATGTCCCCTACAGGTCATCAGCAGGTTCCTCTACAGGTAATATACAGGTCATCTACAGGTCCCCTACAGGTCATCAGCAGGTTCCTCTACAGGTAATATACAGTTCACCTACAAGTTATATACAGGTCCCCTACAGGTTTTCAGCAGGTTCATCTACAGGTCACTTACAGGTTATCTACATGTCCCTACAGGTCATCAGCAGGTTCCTCTACAGGTAATATACAGTTCACCTACAGGTTATCTACAGGTCCCCTACAGGTCATCAGCAGGTTCCTCTACAGGTAATATACAGGTCACCTACAGGTTATCTACAGGTCATCAGCAGGTTCCTCTACAGGTAATATACAGGTCACCTACAGGTTATCTACAGGTCCCCTACAGGTCATCAGCAGGTTCCTCTACAGGTAATATACAGGTCACTTACAGATTATCTACATGTCCCCTACAGGTCATCAGCAGGTTTATCTACAGGTAATATACAGGTCACTTACAGGTTATCTACATGTCCCCTACAGGTCATCAGCAGGCTCATCTACAGGGAATATACAGGTCACCTACAGGTTATCTACAGGTCACCTACAGGTTATCTACAGGTCCCCTACAGGTCATCAGCAGGTTCCTCTACAGGTAATATACAGGTCACTTACAGAGTATCTACATGTCCCCTACAGGTGATCAGCAGGTTCCTCTACAGGTAATATACAGGTTATCTACAGGTCCCCTACAGGTCATCAGCAGGTTCATCTACAGGTAATATACAGGTCACCTACAGGTTATCTACAGGTCCCCTACAGGTCATCAGCAGGTTCCTCTACAGGTAATATACAGGTCACTTACAGAGTATCTACATGTCCCCTACAGGTGATCAGCTGGTTCCTCTACAGGTAATATACAGGTTATCTACAGGTCCCCTACAGGTCATCAGCAGGTTCATCTACAGGTAATATACAGGTCACCTACAGGTTATCTACAGGTCCCCTACAGGTCATCAGCAGGTTCCTCTACAGGTAATATACAGGTCACTTACAGAGTATCTACATGTCCCCTACAGGTGATCAGCTGGTTCCTCTACAGGTAATATACAGGTTATCTACAGGTCCCCTACAGGTCATCAGCAGGTTCATCTACAGGTAATATACAGGTCACCTACAGGTTATCTACAGGTCCCCTACAGGTCATCAGCAGGTTCCTCTACAGGTAATATACAGGTCACTTACAGAGTATCTACATGTCCCCTACAGGTGATCAGCTGGTTCCTCTACAGGTAATATACAGGTTATCTACAGGTCCCCTACAGGTCATCAGCAGGTTCATCTACAGGTAATATACAGGTCACCTACAGGTTATCTACAGGTCCCCTACAGGTCATCAGCAGGTTCCTCTACAGGTAATATACAGGTCACTTACAGAGTATCTACATGTCCCCTACAGGTGATCAGCTGGTTCCTCTACAGGTAATATACAGGTTATCTACAGGTCCCCTACAGGTCATCAGCAGGTTCATCTACAGGTAATATACAGGTCACCTACAGGTTATCTACAGGTCCCCTACAGGTCATCAGCAGGTTCATCTACAGGTCACATACAGGTTATCTACAGGTCCCCTACAGGGCATCAGCCGGGTCCTCTACAGGTAATATACAGGTCACTTACAGGTATCTACATGTCCCCTACAGGTCATCAGCAGGTTCATCTACAGGTCACTTACAGGTTGTCTACATGTCCCCTACAGGTCATCAGCAGGTTTATCGACAGGTAATATACAGGTCACTTACAGGTTACCTACAGGTCATCTACAGGTCCCCTACAGGTCATCTACATGTCCCCTACAGGTTATCTACATGTCCCCTACAGGTCATCCGCAGGTTCCTCTACAGGTAATATACAGGGCATCTACAGGATATCTACAGGTCCCCTACAGGTCATCAGCAGGTTCATCTACAGGTCACTTATATGTTTTCTACATGTCCCCTACAGGTTATCAGCAGGTTCATCTACAGGTCACTTACAGGTTATCTACAGGTCATCTGCAGGTTCCTCTACAGGCAATATACAGGTCACCTACAGGTTATCTACAGGTCCCCTACAGGTCATCAGCAGGTTCATCTACAGGTCACTTACAGGTTGTCTACATGTCCCCTACAGGTTATCAGCAGGTTCATCTACAGGTCATTTACAGGTTGTCTACATGTCCCCTACAGGTCATCAGCAGGTTCCTCTACAGGTAATATACAGGTCACTTACAGGTTATCTACATGTCCCCTACAGGTCATCAGCAGGCTCATCTACAGGTCACTTACAGGTTGTCTACAGGTCCCCTACAGGTCATCCGCAGGTTCCTCTACAGGTAATATACAGGTCACCTACAGGTTATCTACAGGTCTCCTACAGGTTATCAGAGGTCCCCTACAGGTTATCAGCAGGTTCCTCTACAGGTAATATACAGGTCATCTACAGGTTATCTACAGGTCCCCTACAGGTCATCAGCAGGTTCCTTTACAGGTAATGTACAGGTCATCTACAGGTCCCCTACAGGTCATCAGCAGGTTCATCTACAGGTCACTTACAGGTTGTCTACATGTCCCCTACAGGTTATCAGCAGGTTCATCTACAGGTCACTTACAGGTTATCTACAGGTCCCCTACAGGTCATCAGCAGGTTCATCTACAGGTCACTTACAGGTTGTCTACATGTCCCCTACAGGTTATCAGCAGGTTCCTCTACAGGTAATATACAGGTCATCTACAGGTTATCTACAGGTCCCCTACAGGTCATCAGCAGGTTCCTTTACAGGTAATGTACAGGTCATCTACAGGTCCCCTACAGGTCATCAGCAGGTTCATCTACAGGTCACTTACAGGTTGTCTACATGTCCCCTACAGGTTATCAGCAGGTTCATCTACAGGTCACTTACAGGTTATCTACAGGTCTCCTACAGGTCATCAGCAGGTTCATCTACAGGTCACTTACAGGTTGTCTACATGTCCCCTACAGGTTATCAGCAGGTTCATCTACAGGTCACTTACAGGTTATCTACATATCCCCTACAGGTCATCAGCAGGTTCATCTACAGGTAATATACAGGTCATCTACAGGTCCCGTACAGGTCATCAGCAGGTTCCTCTACAGGTAATATACAGGTCACCTACAGGTTATTTACATGTCCCCTACAGGTCATCAGCAGGTTCATCTACAGGTCACTTACAGGTTATCTACAGGTCATCAGCAGGTTCCTCTACAGGTAATATACAGGTCACTTAAATATTATCAACATGTCCCCTACAGGTCATCAGCAGGTTTATCGACAGGTAATATACAGGTCACTTACAGGTTACCTACAGGTCACCTACAGGTCATCAGCAGGTTCCTCTACAGGGAATATACAGGTTACCTACAGGTTATCAGCAGGTCCCCTAAACGTCATCAACAGGTTCCTCTACAGGTAATATACAGGTCACTTACAGGTTATTTACATGTCCCCTACAGGTCATCAGCAGGTTCATCTACAGGTCACTTAGAGGTTATCTACAGCTCATTAGCAGGTTCCTCTACAGGTAATATACAGGTCATCTACAGGTTATTTACAGGTCCCCTACAGGTCATCAGCAGGTTCATCTACAGGTAATATACAGGTCACCTACAGGTTATCTACAGGTCCCCTACAGGTCATCAGCAGGTTCCTCTACAGGTAATATACAGGTCACTTACAGAGTATCTACATGTCCCCTACAGGTGATCAGCTGGTTCCTCTACAGGTAATATACAGGTTATCTACAGGTCCCCTACAGGTCATCAGCAGGTTCATCTACAGGTAATATACAGGTCACCTACAGGTTATCTACAGGTCCCCTACAGGTCATCAGCAGGTTCATCTACAGGTCACTTACAGGTTGTCTACATGTCCCTGACAGGTTATCAGCAGGTTCATCTACAAGTCACTTACAGATTATCTACAGGTCCCCTACAGGTCATCAGCAGGTTCCTCTACAGGTAATATACAGGTCACCTACATGTCCCCTACAGGTCATCAGCAGCTTCCTCTACAGGTTATATACAGGTTATCTACAGGTCCCCTACAGGTCATCAGCAGGTTCCTCTACAGGTAATATACAGGTCACTTACAGGTTATCTACAGGTCCCCTACAGGTCATCAGCAGGTTCATCTACAGATAATATACAGGTCAGTTACAGGTTGTCTACATGTCCCCAACAGGTCATCAGCAGGTTTCTCTACAGGTCACTTACAGGTTATCTACAGGTCATCTGCAGGTTCCTCTACTGGTAATATACAGGTCACCTACAGGTTATTTACATGTCCCCTACAGGTCATCAACATAAAAATAACAGGTCACATACAGGTCCCCTACAGGTTATCTACAGGACCCCTACAGGTCATCAGCAGGTTCCTCTATAGGTAATATACAGGTCACATACAGGTTATCTACAGGTTCCCTGCAGGTCATCTACAGGTCCCCTACAGGTCATCTACATGTCCCCTACAGGTTATCTACATGTCCCCTACAGGTCATCAGCAGGTTCCTCAACAGGTAATATACAGGTCACCTCTATGTTATCTACAGGTCCCCTACAGGTCATCAGCAGGTTCCTCTACAGGTAATATACAGGTCACCTACAGGTTATCTACAGGTCTCCTACAGGTCAACAGCAGGTTCCTCTGCAGGTAATATACAGGTCACTTACAGGTTATCTATATGTCCCCTACAGGTCATCAGAAAGTTCCTCTACAGGTAATATACAGGTCACCTACATGTTATCTACAGGTCCCCTACAGGTCATCAGCAGGTTCCTCTACAGGTAATATACAGGTCACCTACATGTTATCTACAGGTCCCCTACAGGTCATCAGCAGGTTCCTCTACAGGTAATTTACAGGTCACTTACAGGTTATCTATATGTCCCCTGCAGGTCATCAGCAAGTTCCTCTACAGGTAATATACAGGCCACCTACATGTTATCTACATGTCCCCTACAGGTCATCAGCAGTTTCATCTACAGGTAATATACAGGTCACTTACAGGTTGTCTACATGTCCCCTACAGGGTTATCAACATAAATATAACAGGTCATATACAGGTCCCCTATATGTCATCTACTTGTAATCAAAATGTCATCTGCAGGTCTCCTACAGGTCAGCTACAGGTCATCAATGTAACATGACATCTACATGTAATCAAAAGGCCATATACAAGTCCCATACAAGTCATCTAAAGGTTCCCATAGAACATCTACAGGTCACCAAAAGGTCATCTACAAGTCACCTACAGGTCATCTACATCTAATCAAAAGGTCATCTATAGGTCCCCTACAGGTCATAAACATGCAAAAAACATGTCATCTTCAGGTCCCCTACTTATCATCTCCATTTAATCAAAAGGTAATCTACAATTCTATCTACATCTACAGGTCATCTACAGGTCACCTACAGGTCCCCAACAGGTTATCTACAGGTCACTTACAGGTCATCTACAGGTTATCTACAGGTCACCTACAGGTCCCCAACAGGTTATCTACAGGTCCCCTCCAGATTATCTACAGGTCACCTACAGGTCATCTACAGGTCACTTACAGGTTATCTACAGGTCATTTACAGGTTATCTACAGGTCACTTACAGGTTATCTACAGGTCCCCGACAGATAATTTACAAGTCACCAACAGGTCATCTACATGTCCTATAGATCTACAGGTCACTGACAGGTCATCCAGAGGTCACCTACAGGTCACCATGGACAGGAGAACATCTTGGAGGATCTTTCTTCTCTTTGACTCGTAGAACCTGAGGTCCACTAATGGTTCCTGGTGCAGTTTTCCTAGAGGGGTCAAAGGTCATCCAACAGAGGATTCTGGCCTTTATGATGTTTCATGAAAGGATGTTTTCTGTTTTGGAACCAGACGTTAAAAAACAAAGGCCTTTTTAGCTGCTTTATAAGGAAAGGACCTGTCCTCACAGGGAAGGACATGTCTCTGTGTCTTTGTCTCCACCCTCACCTGTCACCAGGTGGACTGGGTCCTCTAATAGAAGCAGGGTTTCTGTTTTTTTTAACTGCCTGTGTTTCTGCATCTAATCCTGGTTCTGTTCATATGATCTAAACACAATAAGGTTGATCAATAAATCTCTGTTCTGTTTGTGGTGTATAAATAAAGTTCCAGGTCTTTGACAAAGTATTTCCACGTTTGGTTTAAAGATTAATTGTTTGAATTTGGGGCAGATTTCTGTCTGTAACCTAACCACAGGTTTGGGGTGGTGATAGCTCAGTAGATTGTTTGTCTGGCAACTGGAGGGTCGCCGGTTTGATCCCCAGCTCCTGCTGGGTTTTCATCATTGTGTCCTTGGGCAAGACACTTCACCCACTTTGCCTGTGAGTGAATGTTGGTGGTGGTCAGAGGGATAGATATCATATATATTACTAGATGCCCTATGTGGGAGTCGACAGCGTCCCTACACAGCGGATAGCTGACGTTCTGCTCTCTATGGTCGCAGGTGGAAGGTGAGTGATCAACTGAACTAAAAACACTCATAACTCAATGAAAAATGAACGGATTTACAAACGGTTTACTTTCTTACAAACCTTATTATGTGAGCCATTCCACCAAATGGGTGTCATTTCTGTCTTTTTCCGTCCCCAGGAATTATTTTTCATAAATTTGCATGAAAATGGACTCGTAAACACATTTTGTTGTTAAGCAAAAGGTCCTGCATAATTATCTGTGTGCAAATTTAATATTTATGATGGGTAATATTAATAAAAATTAATAAAAACTAACTTGAACACTAAAAAACAGTATTTTTCACATGTCCCTGATCTTTAACATTACTCTTTAGAGTGAAATAAAATTAATTAAATCCAAATTTTATATATATATATATATATACTGTATATATATATTTTTTTGCCATTTTTGTGTGGCTCCATATCCTGACTATGCTTCACAAATATTTTTTTTAAATTTTTTTTATAATTTCTTTGTTAAAATACAGATTTTAGTTGCATCCCTGGGTTTACACTCAGTCCTGTTACCCAAACACATTACCACATCTGTTTCATTTTGAAAATTCCAAAAGGGACACATTCAACAGGAAGTTACATTGTCAGGATGTTCTAAAGGCCATGGGAAGACCAAAAGTAAGTTCTCTTATTCATTTTTCTGTTTATTTGATGATATATTAGCAGTAAATGCAGAGACCAATTTCAACGTACTTTCCTGTTACTTTAATTATATCTTACTTATCATTTGTTTATTTTAAAAATTCAAATTTTTGGTGAATCACTAGATTGTGCTTTGTGTCCTAATGCTATTAGCAACAATGTCATGTGGCTATATCTGTTATATTTGATAACTTTATGCCAAAAACTCAGTCCTGTTACTCTCAGTCCTGTTACTCATATGAGGAGTGACAGGAAAAACTGAATGGTAACAGGACTGAGTCGAGTCCATTGATGAGGTGATTTATTAGAGAGAATACTTCTTAATATTATACTATTCATCAGATTTCTTTACTTTATACTTGAAATTGCAGAGGTTTTTGTGATCTAAGATCTGTTTTATGATGTGAATAAATGCTTACAGGGAAAAAAGCCACCACTAAGTAAGTGGGGTGTGCGTAATTATTCAGCCCCCTTTGGTCTGAGTGCAGTCAGTTGTCCATAGACATTGCCTGATGAGTGCTAATGACTAAATAGAGTGAATCTGTGTGTAATCTAATGTCAGTACAAATACAGCGGCTCTGTGACGGCCTCAGAGGTTGTCTAAGAGAATATTGGGAGCAACAACAACATGAAGTCCAAAGAACACACCAGACAGGTCAGGGATCAAGTTATTGAGACATTTAAAGCAGGCTTAGGCTACAAAAAGATTTCCAAAGCCTTGAACATCCCACGGAGCATTGTTCAAGCCATCATTCAGAAATGGAGTATGACACAACTGTAAACCTACCAAGACAAGGCCGTCCACCTAAACTCACAGGCCCAACAAGGAGAGCGCTGATCAGAAATGCAGCCAAGAGGCCCGTGGTGACTCTGGACGAGCTGCAGAGGTCTACAGCTCAGGGGGGGGTCTGTCTGTCCATAGGACAACTATTAGTCGTGCACTGCACAGAGTTGGCCTTTATGGAAGAGTGGCAAGGAGAAAGCCATTGTTAACAGAAAACCATAAGAAGTCCCATTTGCAGTTTGCCACAAGGCATTGGGGGGGGGGGGGGG
>SSNR01000088.1:1938831-1969754 GCA_006937965.1 Callopanchax toddi | reverse complement strand
GGGGGGGGGGGGGGGGGGGGGGGACACAGCAAACATGTGGAAAAAGGTGCTCTGGTCAGATGAGACCAAAATGGAACTTTTTGGCCAAAATGCAAAACGCTATGTGTGACGGAAAATTAACACTGCACATCACTCTGAACACACCATCCCCACTGTCAGATATGGTGGTGGCAGCATCATGCTCTGGGGTGCTGCTCTTCAGCAGGGACAGGGAAGCTGGTCAGAGCTGATGGGAGGATGGATGGAGCCAAATACAGGGCAATCTGCAAAAGACTGAAGACTGGGGCGGAGGGTCACCTTCCAGCAGGACAACGACCCCAAACATAAAGCCAGGGCAACAATGGAATGGTTTAAAACAAAACATATCCATGTGTTAGAATGGACCAGTCTAAATCCAATCCAGAATCTAAAAACTGCTGTTCACAAACGCTGTCCATCTAATCTGACTGAGCTGGAGCTGTTTTGCTAAGAAGAATGGACAAGTATCTCAGTCTGTAGATGTGCAGAGCTGGTAGAGACATTTCCTAAAAGACTGGCAGCTGGAAGTGCAGCAAAAGGTGGTTCTACAGAGTACTGACTCAGGGGGCTGAATAATTACGCACACTCCACTTTTAATTTATTTGTTTGTAAAAAATGTTTGGAATCATGTATGATTTTCGTTCCACTTCTCACGTGTTCACCACTTTGTATTGGTCTTTCACCTGGAATTCCACTAACATTGATTCATGTTTGTGGCTGTAATGTGACACATGTTCCCCTTGTTCATGTTTCATTCCTGTTACCCTCTGTTCATTCCTGTTACACCTTACTCATTCCTGTTACTCAATTGTTTTTCTGTAAAAAAAGATTAAAAATGAACGTATTTTCTCCGTCATATTTATTCCACCATTTATTACATTGTTTAAGGCATTGCATTAGAATAAATTGGATTAACTAGAGCCCTGTGTCTCTTCGAAATTATAAATATGGCTTTCTATCATTTAGAAAAATACAACTTTTGTAAGATAGTGTGAATTTTTTGATAACAAACATTAAATATTTAAACTTAAAACTAACCATTTTATTAAAATAAGCACTTTCTTGAGGGGAAAATGAAGGAATTAGTTAACAGGCTTCTACAGGTGCTTTATAAATGTTACCTAAGTTTTGGTAACAGGACTGAAAATAATGCAAACATGTTAGTCTAAAAAAGCATGTAAAAATTTAAATGAAGTCATTTAAGATTGACCAATGCTCATTTGAGATAGTTAAATAAGTGTGTTACTAGATTTAATTTTGAAAAATGCATTAAAAAACAGTTTATTTTTGTGCACCTTCTGCAACGAAATGGCACCCATTCGGTGGAATCACCCATGCATAGGCTTGAGATATTATACTTTTACAGTTTATGAATTTCCCAACCATCATAGATATATTTTACAGCCACGTCTCTGACGTTTATAACAAAGCAAACCATTTAAATCAGTTAAAAATTGAGCAAGTTAGAGAGAGAGAGAGAGAGAGAGAGAGAGAGAGAGAGAGAGAGTGAGTGAGTGAGTGAGTGAGTGAGTGAGTGAGTGAGTGAGTGAGTGAGTGAGTGAGTGAGTGAGTGAGTGAGTGAGTGAGTGAGTGAGTGAGTGAGTGAGTGAGTGAGTGAGTGAGTGAGTGAGTAATGGAGCGTCTGTGAAGCGCTTTGGGTGTCTGGAAAGGCGCCATATAAATCTAATCCATTATTATTATTAATATTATTATTATTAAAGTGCCCATGACATTGGTTTCCATGTTTTCTGACTTATCTATCATGTTGCAACGTTGAGTTCTCACCTTAAACCTGCCAGAAAGACCAAAAAATGGCGTCCATCTGTCTCCTAGTATAGCCAGTGAGAAGCTCTTCCAGATTTCAGACCCAGGTTTCAAACAGTTTTTTTCACTCCAGCCCGCTATGAGGTCATAGTGATCCGGACTTGCTTATATGGTAAATTCTCCTCCCACATGCACGTTCACGACAACTGGAGTGAGGCAGTGCCGCCGCCATTGCCCATAGACCGTGTAGTGTTTAGTTTCAGTTTCGTTTCTCTTTCACGTGACAACACTGCCCCCTACTGCAGCAGAAGTGTCAGGCTGCCAAATAAGGAGAAACCCAGCAGAACCGGAAGGCGGCGCTTTCTTCTGATCTCTGAGTTGCTCGTTAGGAAATAATTACAGCGTATTTTGAGTTATAATGGTGCAACGCTAATCTAGAGGCATCAAAGATTACACCTGTTTAATATAAAGTGATTTAAATATGGAGTCACAGGCACTTTAAATATCGTCACTGTCAGGTAAATAGCTCGTTTCTCTATTTTTTATTATTTTCATGTTTTTCCATAAGTCAGCTCTAATCTATGTCTGGTTTTATGAAGAAGGAACTCATACCGACGTAACTCCAGCAACACCCAGCTTCAGGACAAATGCTCCCTACAGAACGAGTGGTGCCCCAGTAGTAATAAAATAAAATCCATGTTTGCTTTTTCTGTCATACGGACTAAACTGGAGAGACTCAGCGACACCATGCTGAACTAGTTCAATCTGTTTTGGTTTCATACACTGTAAAAAATATCCGTATATTTAACGGTGATAAACAGTAAAACTGTGACAGGAAAAACCCGTTAATTGTAAAACAGTGTAAAACAGTTTATTTGATTGGATGTTGCCGTAAATAAATTAATTGGTTAAAACAGTAATTTGTACATGTTTTCTCTGAAAAAAATACATAACCCTACCGTAAAACACTCTTGCATTGGTTTTTTTACGGCAAAATTCCGTAATGCTATTAACAGGCAAACACTGTGATTTTTATATTTTTTTATTGAAAAAAATACAGGTTTAAACTGCTAAATGTAAGTCTGGTTGTGCTGTAATTAAAGTATGCTGTAATATTACATTGTGATATCTGTAATAATTTCACATATGGATTACATTTTTTCAGTTTTCAAGAAAGCCAAAGCACTTTACTTTGAATCCATTCATTCACTTCACATTCACACATTGGTGGTGATCTGTTTGAGTGTAACAATGAAATATATATATATATATATATATTTTCCCTCAAGCATCATATTGGAGTGAAACTAAAAGCACATCTTAATTTGAGTTTTCTTTAGTTTTGTTATTTTTAATACAGCATATTCTTCTTCAAATTGCTTTGTATACATAGTCCTGAGATCTTTATACTTGTTGTGTTAATGCATTTTTCTAAAGAATATAACATGTAGTGTAGTGTACATTCTGTTGAGCTCATCAAGCTATAGCCTAGTTTTTAAAATCCAAAAATAACTAGAAAGACCTACAACTAATGACAAACACACTACAATATAAGTGAAATCATATGTTATGATCCCCAAAGTAATAAAGTAATAATTTATTGTCTGCTCTATTTATTTATATGTAATTGTTATATGAAGACAAATTCAGTTTTAAATGGAAAATGCAACTGAGTGATTGTAAAGCATTTCATCTCAAAACGGAGTTCCCCTCCTGGAAGTCAGGAGCATCAAGGCGCCCAAATTCAAACCGGCCAATCAGCGCACTGCATCAGTCTCCACAGTAACGTCTCCTCCTCTCGTCTCGGCGCGGGCGCTCTGGCTCCACACGAGTTTCACTTTGGACTACGGCAGCATGCTATCGTCGCTTTCACGGAGTTGTTTCTACTTCTTTGGATTTAACTTCAACCACAGCTCGTCCTCACTTACTTCGGTAAGAAAACAATCTAAGTTGGCTTTTTTAACAACAGTGTTGTTTTGCAGAAAGTGAAAGTGCTAATGATAGAGTTGCGTTAGCTCATGGCTAGCATCACTGTTAGCAACATTAGACTGAAAATAGCCTGGTAACGNCGGTAGTAAACCTTTAGAGATGTGTTTCAGAGACGGGTGTATTAATGACAACAGTCTTGTAGCTGGATTTTAACGCTTTGGGTAAAGGTGGCTTGGATTTTGCTGCTAGCTTGATATTAGGCTAAAGCTATTTAGCTAACTTCAGGGCTCTCTACTGTTGTAGTAATGGAGAATCCGTTTGGTTCATGACTTATGTTTTACATTGCAGACGGCATAATGAACCCCGCCCGGTGTATTTTTAAAGGTGTGTGCAAGCAAGTTGTAAGCTGGTGTTTCCACAAAGCTAACTGCTCCTGTTTCTAGCTTATGTCGGGAGGCTAAAGGGCGATTCCACCTATTTTTCACTACTTTGAGCATCATTAATTGCTCTAGTTCTAAACTACAAAACTTGGACTCTTTAAAACTGGATTAGATTAATATCCATTAATAGTGGACTCTTCTAAACCCAGTTTCTGTAAAATTTGTTTTGTGAAAATTTAATAAATGGCGTTTTCTGCGCCTTTTTTGCACCTGGATCACATGGTCTAGCTCAAAAAATACAATATTTAGGCTTCTTCAACCCAGACCAGATAATTCTACACTGATAGAATCTTCTAAACGCAGTTTGTGATTTGTGAAACCTTTATTTTATTTGTATAAGTTCAATAAAAGTTGTTTTATGCATCTGGACCACATCAGAACTAGAGGAGAATGGGTTAACGATGGTAGACAAACTGTTGTGAAGGGAGCTCTTTACTGCATTGCTGGAGACAACCTGGACTCTCATTGTATTGGGGGGTTTACAGAAGATTTCAGTTAATCCGTGTACTTATTATGCATATATTGTCTGTTAATTCAAACTGAATTTTAGGATGCTGATCCAGCAGTGAGTGGACCTCAGCGGACCCCAGAAACATACAGATCTGCCACTGAACAGCTGGAAAGAAGACGTGTCAGAAGTACTGGGGATTAAGGTCAGGTCTGTATTTAATTCTTTACAAAACTTTGATGTTTGTAAACATGGCATGCTCCCATGTGTCAGTCATGACATCTTGGAGGCCTTTCTCTTATGATTTTGCTCATTAAAGTAAAAGTTAACCCTTGTGAGGTCAGCCCAAAAATATTGAAACTTAGTGGACAAGCGGTTCAGAATTGGGAACTTCTTGAGACTTTCACCTCTTATAATTGGAGACAAAGTTCACAACCCTCAAGATGGCAGTTAACTTTGCAGCTTAAAGACATTGTGCACCTTATTTGTGCTTAGCAAATTTTTAGAGTTTATGATGCAGTTTCTTTCTTACTACCACACATACTCTGTAAAGTACACAGTGACACTGGAAGATTAGAGTGCAGACTTATTAGTGACCTGACTGACTTAAGGTCGTTGTCATCTTAGATGAAAAACGCATACCAGAGTTTTCCACTGAAGTACAGCATCTTATCAGACTGAATGCCTTGATGCCATTGGTTCAGAGACCAAGCTGTTTGTTTGTGTGTCTTAACAGATATGGCTGAATCACAGGTGCTAAAGAACAAAGGGGATGCAGTAGCAGGAGGGCTTCTGGACCTTCCTGATTGACTTTTCAAGTCGGCAGAAGATACTTTGAAAGCACTTGGTGCAGCAACCACAGAGGATGTAGAGTAACTTACAGAAAACGACTTGCTGCCAGTATTAAAGCCCATACAAGCCAGAAGACCGGTGGCTGCCTGGACCCAAAATGGTAAGTGTAAAACATTGTCAGCACACTGCTCAATGAAAATGGTACATTTATTTAACAGGGCTGTTGAAGTTTGAAATAGTTAACAAAAACTTTTGAGTTTTGAAATGCAATCTGTCAGACTAATTGCATTAAGTTTTGACTAATTTGTGTAACTTTAATATTTTAAAATGTATATATACTGTACTAGGGGTGTAACGATACATAAAACTCACGAGACAATATTTTACTCAAATTTTCAAGAATTTTTCAACGATCAAAATATTGCTGCAAATTTTTCTTCCCTGTCTCTCTCCTCTCCTGTCTCAGGATAACATTTTGATTTCAAAGGTGGAAGGACAGGGAAAACTGGTCTTTTCCTTTTACATAATAAAAATGTGTTTAAAACCTTCTGAGGTCTACGAACGCGCCGGCGCGGGCTAGCTCTTAGCTGCATTCTTCCCTCCTTTACCCCACCAGGAAGCCAGTCCTTGTGATGGTTGCAGTTTTGACAGACAAAAATTCCTGAAAACTGAAATATAAAGGCAAACATAAAAGATGGAGAAAACAGAAAATTGTACTGCTAGCTCCTGGGGGTTAATATTGTGATATTACTGTTTCATATACCGGTACACTGATTTCAGATGCACACTGTACACACAACTGAAAAGGAGAATTTAATTTTTAACCATTTTATATTTCCTTTTTATACTTTTGCAGTCTCAAGCACTTCAACACCAAAATCTGTGCATTCCTCTCCAGTGGATGTCCTTCCCTCTTCACCCTGAATTTCTTCTTCACCAGCATCATCCACTACTTCATCACCTTCAGGAATCTGTACACCATTAATGCCAAACTGGGTAGAGAGATTTGAGATACCATGGCAGAGGCTCGCCGAGGAGTTGGTACAGATCTTGGAAAGAGAAAAGACCAAGTGCAAGACAACGAGGAGAAATGGTGTGGATTGTTGTCTCTGAAATGATGAAGAAAGAAGAAGAGCTTCTGTTCCACTGTGTTGAGATGATGAGCCTTGCTGAGGATGTTCAGAAGTGCCACCAACACCCTTCATTGTTGTTTGTGGTAAGTAAATTAAGCAAATTTTGGCTGCTTTTTGCTAACTGCCATGTTCTTGTACTCTTGGCTTGTTTAGTTTCATGTTATGTTGGTCCCACGCTGATAAACTGGCTAAATAACCTGAGATGTTTAGCCAGTAAGATGACATATGATGTATATGTAATAAGTATCTCTGTATTTGTATATGAATGTGTGTATATGTATTAAAGCATTATTTAATAAAGTTTTAAATAATTTGTTTGTTTTTTATTCTCAGGTTCTTCCTGCTTCGCTGCTGAAACATTCATGTTGAGCATCTACAACAAGATTGTTAACGACTGCGTCACAACCTTCACCTCTGCTGTCTGCCTGATGTTTGGGAGTTTCTACTGCTTTGACATACACTACCCTGAGGACCTTCAATCAACACTGGAGTTCCTCCAACGGTAACATTTCTTTTATCAAGGATTTTTTGCTTTTATTTATTAATGGAGCTATTTGATATCCACCTCAGGTTGTTAATTTCCTAAATCTCTATTGCTCTGTTTTCATGAAGGTGTTTCTTTTCCACAAATCCAGAGAGAGGCACCAAGGTTGAGTAAAAGAAGAAAAAGGTGTTCTCAGCCAGTCCCAGGGTCCTCACTCTCATCACAGACACTGCTGACCATGAGTGACTCTAGTCCTACCCCTCTTGTTTGGGACAATGTCATCAAGGTATACTACATACTCTACAGATGCGTTTTGTTTAAACAAACATATTTTTGACTATGTATGGAAGCTTTTTAACAATGTGAAGACTAGACACAATTTGTAAAAGAATATGTTCAACTTTTGCTTCACTGTTTTGTGTCTGAAAAATGTGTTAATCCTGCTGGTTTCAAGAGTTTCTTGGATTAGAATTTTTCTACAGTTTAATACATTTTTGCATTCTCATGATGTTAAAGATGTGCTGCTGTACACGGCAAACATTTTGTAGTTTTTAAATGAACCAAAAATAGCATTTGAAGTTTTTTATTAACTGATGCAGTTTGAAGATGTACATTTTCAGGTTTACTGCACAGTTCTGTGCATAAAAAAGGTTCGTGTAAATATGTTCCTGCAATTTCAGATTTTCTTGCAGTTATGAAAAATTATTTCATTCTCTTGAATGGCATTTAGGTATTTTGAAAGAGCAACACTTAATGTGTGCTGACATTTTTGCAGGAATAACAGCACCAATAACACGTCAAGTTATCAAAGTATTGGTAAAGGTGTCAGTGAAATGTTTGCTACAGTTAATGTAAAATATAATGTACACTGTGATCTTACTAGTCTGGTTTTGCACAATTTAAAGAGAACTTGTAAGAATTTCTCTGGTGATTTGACAAGGTAATTATTTGTGATTTATTGAGTAAATTTTTTTTATATTTGATGTTTATAACTTCAAATATTTTAAATAAAACATTTTCTTGGGAATCTAAGGTTGACATTTTTGTGTTACATTTAGGAATTTGAAAAATATCATGCTTAGCTTGCAGAAAAGAATGATTAAAATCACTTTAGTCTGAAATCTGTATCATCTGATAACAGCAATAGAACTACAAAGCTAGCTGAGTATTTTACTTATACTAAATGTTTGTATGCATGAAATAAAGTAGCAGTTGATTAACACTGAATTGAAAGTGAAAGGTGATATTTCATGAGGTAAACCCTTTGATAAAAACTCATGATATTTTGTCATGTCAATACATTATGAGGTAAATATTGTGTTTTCTAAAGAGTAAAATAATGTTTTAAATCTAAGTTATTTCATAAAACAAAAAAATCTACTTTCACCCTTTTACTGTTACTAGTTGAAAATGTTTCACTGTAAAATTTACAGGAAAGTTTTTAAAATGTTTGCAATACAAAGCATTTTTTAAAATTAAATTCTGGGGATTTTTACAGAAAATTTTGTATTTTATTATTTAGATTGTTAATTTTACAGGGAACATATGTTATGTTTTGTGGCACAAACTTTATTTTATAGNATGTTGCGCAATCATGTGCGTTTCACAAAAGATTTCTCGGTGGCGTATAAAGGAGGTATGGGGGTGGTCTTCACACTGTCGACGCACAGGGTACAGAGACGTGAGACGAAAGTGCTCGTATAAACAGGCAACTTCTGCTTCAGCCAGAAGCTCCCGGATCTCGGTGTCGCTCCAGTTTGCCGACTCCGCTGAGTGTTTACAAATGACACTCAAAGTTGGGTTGGGTTCAGGGTTTATACTAAGTAGTGGTGGGCATAGATGAATTTTTTAAATCTAGATTAAGCTCTCCTTAATCTTGGAATTAATCTAGATTAAAATGGTTTATTTGAATTCTGCCAAAGGCATTCATAATATCTGTGTGCTACCTAAATAATTACTAAAAGGAAGTCTTTGAGAACAGGTTTCTGAAGCCAGGAGGCGCATTAGACCAGGGGCTTGAGACTGGAAGAACTCCTACAGTAAACTAATTCCACATTGCACAAGGTGCAAACCACTTTAGTCTTGTCAAGGTTTCCATTAGGAAGCTGTCACGGTTTCCCCTCCTTCCAACCGCACTACCCACCAGAACTCCACTTCCCATTAGGGCTGCACAATTAATCAAATTTTGATTGTGATCAAGATTTTGGTGTCCACAATTAAATGAACCTGATCGTCAACGATATTTCCATTCAAATTGCGAGCTCTTCTACTTGCCTCTTCATCACACACCGCCTCAACCAACAGTCTGCCAACCACCAGGGGGCGAATGCATGGCTAAAGCTTCCTTAAGCTGCCAAAATAAAAACAGCGCACAAGCCACTCAGCACTGTAGCAGCCAGTCACACATTACGGCGGCAGCAAGTTGGACTGATGAGAGCAAGTCATGTCTGGAATGTAAAATGCTGCAGCATCTGGAGACGAGGTAGCTGGTAAACCAGACTATATCTGTGCTGACGGTCTAGTATACTAGGCTAGTCAGACCCTCCAGGAAGTTGTGATGTTGCGATCGCAACTATTAACGCAAATTCAACCATTTGCCGCAACTTTGTTGCGGCCTTGCAATTTTCACCAATCACCGCAACTTTTCCGCAAATTTGACCAATCATCTTTGTTTTTGTCGGATTTCGTCATCTTCTTTGACCAATCAGAGCCACTCGGATAAGTTTTGACCAATCCCGTTGCCTCCAGCTGTGTTTGCTTCCGGTTTTTGAGCTCAGAGCCGCTAAACTCCAGTCGGTTTCTATCAGATTTTATAGCTAAAATACGAGCAAATCAGTTTCCTAAAGTATTACACCAGAGTGGTGGAAAGCTGTTCTGAACCAAACACAACGTCGTGGTGGATTATACATGAAAATCGACGCTTGACAAAAACTTTTTGACCGCAAAACATGGAGGAGATTAGCTGAAAAGAGGAGCAGAGACGGGCTCCTCTGAGACCAGTGAACCTTTGAGGTGAATTTCTGAAAATGAAAGTAAAGCCGCTCACGCTGTAACGTCTGAGTGACGCTGAGACAGGCTGTCAGCTGTTTTGTCATGGAGATTACATCATCTTGTAGTCTTTATTTTATCATTAAACAGTGCATACAGTGTGTGTGTGTAAAGAGGTTAATTGTGTGTGCATATAAACTAAATAAAACCTTAAAGAAATTTAAAAATTGATTGAAAAAAATCGCAACTTTGACCGCAACTTTTAGAAAAATGTGCCGCGAAATCAATCATTTTAGATCGCAACAATCACAATGAATCCCCGCAACTTCCTGGAGGGACTGGCTAGTATCCATTTTCTTCACAAAGACACACAGAAATAACAGACGCAATCTCTTTTTATTTGACCAAAGATATGTGTCCTATCAATACAGTGAGCAATGAAGGCTTCAGAAATTTGAATGTGTGTGTGTGTGTGNGTTTTGTTTAAACAAACATATTTTTGACTATGTATGGAAGCTTTTTAACAATGTGAAGACTAGACACAATTTGTAAAAGAATATGTTCAACTTTTGCTTCACTGTTTTGTGTCTGAAAAATGTGTTAATCCTGCTGGTTTCAAGAGTTTCTTGGATTAGAATTTTTCTACAGTTTAATACATTTTTGCATTCTCATGATGTTAAAGATGTGCTGCTGTACACGGCAAACATTTTGTAGTTTTTAAATGAACCAAAAATAGCATTTGAAGTTTTTTATTAACTGATGCAGTTTGAAGATGTACATTTTCAGGTTTACTGCACAGTTCTGTGCATAAAAAAGGTTCGTGTAAATATGTTCCTGCAATTTCAGATTTTCTTGCAGTTATGAAAAATTATTTCATTCTCTTGAATGGCATTTAGGTATTTTGAAAGAGCAACACTTAATGTGTGCTGACATTTTTGCAGGAATAACAGCACCAATAACACGTCAAGTTATCAAAGTATTGGTAAAGGTGTCAGTGAAATGTTTGCTACAGTTAATGTAAAATATAATGTACACTGTGATCTTACTAGTCTGGTTTTGCACAATTTAAAGAGAACTTGTAAGAATTTCTCTGGTGATTTGACAAGGTAATTATTTGTGATTTATTGAGTAAATTTTTTTTATATTTGATGTTTATAACTTCAAATATTTTAAATAAAACATTTTCTTGGGAATCTAAGGTTGACATTTTTGTGTTACATTTAGGAATTTGAAAAATATCATGCTTAGCTTGCAGAAAAGAATGATTAAAATCACTTTAGTCTGAAATCTGTATCATCTGATAACAGCAATAGAACTACAAAGCTAGCTGAGTATTTTACTTATATTAAATGTTTGTATGCATGAAATAAAGTAGCAGTTGATTAACACTGAATTGAAAGTGAAAGGTGATATTTCATGAGGTAAACCCTTTGATAAAAACTCATGATATTTTGTCATGTCAATACATTATGAGGTAAATATTGTGTTTTCTAAAGAGTAAAATAATGTTTTAAATCTAAGTTATTTCATAAAACAAAAAAATCTACTTTCACCCTTTTACTGTTACTAGTTGAAAATGTTTCACTGTAAAATTTACAGGAAAGTTTTTAAAATGTTTGCAATACAAAGCATTTTTTAAAATTAAATTCTGGGGATTTTTACAGAAAATTTTGTATTTTATTATTTAGATTGTTAATTTTACAGGGAACATATGTTATGTTTTGTGGCACAAACTTTATTTTATAGGTTACTTTCATGTTAAATTTAGGGGAAAACATTTTTTCTTTAAGTTAAATCATTTTCTTCTACAGTAAAATATTGCCTTTATCACAATTTGTAACCGTAAAATCAGCAATAACAATGTTTTAAAAAATGTTTTAGATTGTTAATTTTACAGGGAAAACATGTTATGTTTTATGGCACAAACTTTATTTTCTACAATGTTTTCATGTAAATTTTAGGGAAAAACATTGTTTTTTCTTCAAGTTAAAACGTTTTATTCTACAGTAAAATATTGCCTTCAGCTTCATTTTTAACCGTAAAATCAACGGTATCAAAACATTCTGACCGTAAATAAAAAAACAGTTTCGCCCGTAATTTTACGGTACCTTTTCGGCAACCCCAGCTGCCAGAGATTTACCGTAAAATCTACGTTTTTTTTTTTACAGTGTAGCGTTAGCCGCTGTTAGCTTTCAGACAACGCTGCTCCAGACTCAGGTTCCGAGGCTTGAGATGGTGAAATCAGAAGTGTTTCTACTTAGATATTACAGGCTTCTTGCACACAGTCATTCTATTAACTCCATGTTGCATGACCCACATATGAACCTAATCTACTCCATAGTGGAGTGACGTAGTTACAGTGGGGAAAAAAAGGTATTTGGTCAGCCACCGATTGTGCAAGTTCTCCCACTTAAAATGATGGCAGAGGTCAGTAATTTTCATCATTGATTTTCATCACTTCAACTGTGAGAGACAGAATGTGAAAAAAAATCCATGAATTCACATGGTAGGATTTTTAAAGAATTTATTTGTAAATTAGGGTGGAAAATAAGTATTTGGTCAATAACAAAAATTCAACTCAGTACTTTGTAACATAACCTTTGTTGGCAATAACAGAGGTCAAACGATTACTATAGGTCTTCACCAGGTTTGCACACACAGTAGCTGGTGTTTTGGCCCATTCCTCCATGCAGATCTTCTCGAGAGCAGTGATGTTTTGGGGCTGTCGCCGAGCAACACGGACTTTCAACTCCCTCCACAG
The DNA here is from genome assembly GCA_006937965.1 of Callopanchax toddi. Lineage (NCBI taxonomy): Eukaryota > Metazoa > Chordata > Actinopteri > Cyprinodontiformes > Nothobranchiidae > Callopanchax > Callopanchax toddi. Next base: position 1,956,997 of record SSNR01000088.1, on the reverse strand, counting down.
ATTTTCTATGGGGTTGAGGTCTGGAGACTGGCTAGGCCACTCCAGGACTTTCAAATGCTTCTTACGGAGCCACTCCTTTGTTGCCCGGGCAGTGTGTTTGGGATCATTGTCATGTTGGAAGACCCAGCCACGTTTCATCTTCAAAGCTCTCACTGATGGAAGGAGGTTTTGGCTCAAAATCTCACGATACATGGCCCCATTCATTCTTTCCTTAACACGGATCAGTCGTCCTGTCCCCTTAGCAGAAAAACAGCCCCAAAGCATGATGTTTCCCCCCCCCCCATGCTTCACAGTAGGTATGGTGTTCTTGGGATGCAACTCAGTATTCTTCTTCCTCCAAACACGACGAGTTGAGTTTAGACCAAAAAGTTCTACTTTGGTTTCATCTGACCACATGACATTCTCCCAATCCTCTGCTGTATCATCCATGTGCTCTCTGGCAAACTTCAGACGGGCCTGGACATGCACTGGCTTCAGCAGCGGAACACGTCTGGCACTGCAGGATTTGATTCCCTGCCGTTGTAGTGTGTTACTGATGGTGACCTTTGTTACTTTGGTCCCAGCTCTCTGCAGGTCATTCACCAGGTCCCCCCGTGTGGTTCTGGGATTTTTGCTCACCGTTCTCATGATCATTTTGACCCCACGGGATGAGATCTTGCGTGGAGCCCCAGATCGAGGGAGATTATCAGTGGTCTTGTATGTCTTCCATTTTCTGATAATTGCTCCCACAGTTGATTTTTTCACACCAAGCTGCTTGCCTATTGTAGATTCACTCTTCCCAGTCTGGTGCAGGTCTACAATTCTTTTCCTGGTGTCCTTCGAAAGCTCTTTGGTCTTGGCCATAGTGGAGTTTGGAGTCTGACTGTTTGAGGCTGTGGACAGGTGTCTTTTATACAGATAATGAGTTCAAACAGGTGCCATTAATACAGGTAACGAGTGGAGGACAGAAAAGCTTCTTAAAGAAGACGTTACAGGTCTGTGAGAGCCAGAAATTTTCCTTATTTGAAGTGACCAAATACTTATTTTCCACCCTAATTTACAAATAAATTCTTTAAAAATCCTACCATGTGAATTCATGGAGTTTTTTTTCACATTCTGTCTCTCACAGTTGAAGTGTACCTATGATGAAAATTACTGACCTCTGCCATCATTTTAAGTGGGAGAACTTGCACAATCGGTGGCTGACCAAATACTTTTTTTCCCCACTGTATGTCATGAAATTAGCATATTGTTATATTTTTTCCCAGACAAAGAAAAATGTACAGGTATTACGGGGAATGATGATATGACCCACCTAAACCTGTAAAGCATCTTGTGTTTATTATCATGAGAGACGCTATAGCAGTTCATTCAGTTAAAATCCTTTTCCTCTGATCCCTCTCCAGTCACTTCAGGTGTGCCCCAGGGCTCCATCCTGGGCCCCCTCCTTTTCATAATCTATCTCCTCCCACTTGGTAATATTTTCTGTAAATTTGGCATTCAGTTCCACTGCTTTGCAGATGACACCCAGCTCTACATTTCCAGTAATCCCAACTCCACTCTCCCACCGTCCACCCTTACCCTCTGCCTCTCAGAAATCAAGTTCTGGTTCACACTAACTTTCTCAAGCTCAACGGTAATAAAACTGAACTTCTCCTCGTTGGCACTAAATCCACCATCTCCAAAACTGGCAGCTTCTCCATTATTATCGACGGAGCCTCAGTCTCCCCCTCCCCTCAGGTTAAGAGTCTGGGTGTCATCCTCGACAGTTTACTTTCCTTCCATTCACATATTAATAACATAACTCGGTCAGCTCACTTTTACCTTCGATCCATAAACCGCCTTCACCCCTCCATTACCCCTCATGCTGACGCCATTCTTGTTCACAGTCTTGTCACTTCCTGCCTCGACTACTGCAGCTCACTTCTTCTTGGTCTCCCTTACAAACTCCTCCATAAATTACAACTGGTCCAGAATTCAGCAGCCCGCTGGGTTCATCACCAGAACCCCCTCCTTCCATCACATCACCCCGGTTCTCCAGCAGCTCCACTGGCTTCCAGTTAAATTCAGGGTCATCTTTAAGATCCTTCTGCTGGCCTTCAACGCCATCCACAACCTCTCCCCTCCATATATCTCAGACCTCATCAATGTTGCCACCCCCTCCCGCTCTCTCAGATCCTCTTCCTCCATCCATCTAGTTGTTCCTCCTGCCCGTCTCAGCACCATGGAGAGCAGAGCATTCAGTCGCTCTGCTCCCCGTCTTTGGAACTCACTCCTGGACATCAGGAACACCGTCAGCCCAACCCTCTTCAAATCCAGACTCAAGACACATCTGTTTTATGCTCTTTTATTTTTGAACTGTTTTTATACTGTGTTTTATTGTTTTATCCTGTGAAGTGACCTTGGGTGTCCCGAAAGGCGCTTTTAAATAAAATGTATTATTATTATTATGATTATTATAAATATAAAACTTCTGCTTTCAAAGAAAAGTGTCAGGAAGAGATTGAGTCTGGTTGGTAAAACCAAGACTTTTTCTTTTGCCTTTTGAGAAAAGTAGCATTTTTGAAAACACAAGTATTTTTACCTGACAGTGACGATATCCTCCTGAGACTCCAGCATTATTTACATTTTATTTGGGGGTGCTCAGATGTGTTCTTGTTTTTTTTTTTTTGGGGGGGGGGGGGGGGGGGTTGTGTTAATTTTCTTTTAAAGGTTAATAAAAACATAAGTTGGGGCTTTTTGATTTTGTTTTTAGGTTTAAACAAAACACTGTTTTACAATTTTTTGTTTTTTAACAAATACATTTGTTTTGTTTTAGTTTCTTTTAAAGACCCAATCGTTTTTATGGGCTGGAGTTTGGTTTAGTTTTTTAAAGTATAAAGTATAAATAGAGAATATTTAGTAGTTCCTACACATTTACTTAAATCCAATTCAAGCCCCTTCAGTGGATGCTTTTAAGGTTTTTCCAGCACCTCAAATCATCAGCACACAATAAAAAAAACTGAGTGAAAACCTGAAGGAATATGATGTTTTTACTGGTGTTTTATTTGCTTTTTATGTTTGTTTGTTTGTTTGTTTGTTTGTTTGTTTTTGCTAAAATCTGCATCAGAACAAACAGAAAGGTCCAGAAACTTCATACTGGCATTTTCGTGCAGTCTAAATAAAATGCACAATAATAGTAAATTAACTCTGAAAACAATGATTTCACGTTATTGTCACACAAAGTCAACGAGCTTCAAACAAGTCCAGAAAGTAGGTTACAAATATTTTAAATATCAAGCCCCTCTGTTAGCTGTTGAAGAACTAAAGTTTATATTTTCCTCATCATAAAAACATAAACTTTAGTTTAAATTTCAGTGTCGCCCTATGAAACAGCAGGTCTAAGTTAAACAGAATCAAACATCCCTGTGAAAGAAGGTCAGCTTCTTCCTGCTGGACCTGAAAGGTGTTTTCTGTCGCCCCCTGGCGGCCACTAAGTCACACTGCAGTGGGTTTTTACCTGTGGACTCCAAACCTGAAGACTCCGCGTTCCAAGCTTCAATAATCAGGTAGAAAGTTCCCTGAAACGAAGGAATCATGTTTGTTTTTCACGCCTCGGGTCAAACAGAACAATCCGCTCCGTTACGTCCCGCTGATTTCCGCCACTTACCGGCCACTTGAAGGAGAACGGCACCCTGATGGGCGCGCTCCGGGAGACAGAGTCGGGGTCGAGGTCATCGGTGCGCGCGAGCCCATACGTGCACTGGGGCTCCGGGCCTATGATGTTCTGCGAGTGCGCGAGGCACACGCGAAAAAAGATCCTGCAGTCCGCGGACTGGAGGCGAGAGAGGAGAGCGGAGGTGATGAAGGAGTCGATCTTCAGCTCGAACACTCCGGAGGAGAGAGCCTGGGGGGAGGGGGGGGGAGCCGAGATCACAAACATGTTTTAACTAAAATACACAAAAATACTGTCAGGAAGGAGTTGCAATTCATGATTCTTCACTCAAACTATTTGTGTTAGCTGTCAACATTTAGTTTAAAAAGTTAAATTTACTCTGAAACTACAATTAAAAGCAGTAAAACAGAGATCTGAAGAGGAGAGTGCAGCTGCGCGTAAAGGCGCGCGGTTCCATTCTGGAGCCGGAGCGTGCGCTCGGACTCCCGCGGGGACCGCTCACCTTCTCAGCCGACAACAGAAGCAGGAGGAACGGCACAAACACGCGCGCCATAGCGGAGCGTTCCTGGTCACGAGGCAGGTCCGTAACCGGTGAACCAGCTGGTGAGTAACGTCCGAACAACAGGAGACTCCACCGGGACAGAGCCGCTACAGGACTGCAGGAAGCCGGTCAGAAGTCTGAAGGAGCGACGCTGTTCCTCAGGCTCAGGATGAACTCTGAACTGGAGGCGGATCCTCCTCTTTATATGAGGGGGGAGGAGGAGGAGGGGAGGGGGAGGCCACCTGAAGGAGGAGTCTGAGGCACGCGCGGCGGCAGCTTCAATCACACAGAAACTTCACGAGGAGGTGAGAAATTCAGCTGGCGACAAAACCACGTTCATTCTAACAGGAGGAGAACAGCAGGAGGAGAACAGCAGGAGGAGGACATCAGGAGGAGAACATCAGGAGAACAGCAGGAGGAGAACATCAGGAGGAGAACATCAGGAGGAGGACATCAGGAGGAGAACATCAGGAGAACAGCAGAAGGAGAACATCAGGAGAACATCAGGAGGAGAACATCAGGAGGAGGACATCAGGAGGAGAACACCAGCAGGAGAACATCAGCAGGAGAACATCAGGAGGAGGACATCAGGAGGAGAACATCAGCAGGAGAACATCAGGAGGAGAAAATCAGGAGAACAGCAGGAGGAGAACATCAGGAGGAGGACATCAGGAGGAGAACATCAGCAGGAGAACATCAGGAGGAGAACAGCAGGAGGAGAACATCAGGTGAACATCAGCAGGAGAACATCAGGAGGAGAACATCAGGAGAACAGCAGGAGAACATCAGGAGGAGAACATCAGCAGGAGAACATATCAGGAGGAGGACATCAGGAGGAGAACATCAGGAGGAGAACATCAGGAGAACAGCAGGAGAACATCAGGAGGAGAACATCAGCAGGAGAACATATCAGGAGGAGGACATCAGGAGGAGAACATCAGGAGGAGAACATCAGCAGGAGAACATCAGGAGAACAGCAGGAGTAGAACAGCAGGAGGAGAACATCAGGAGAACAGCAAGAGGAGAACATCAGGAGGAGAACAGCAGGAGTAGAACATCAGGAGGAGACCAGCAGCAGGAGTAGAACAGCAGGAGGAGGACATCAGGAGGAGAACATCAGCAGGAGAACATCAGGAGGAGAACATCAGGAGGAGAACATCAGGAGAACAGCAGGAGAACATCAGGAGGAGAACATCAGCAGGAGAACATATCAGGAGGAGAACATCAGGAGGAGGACATCAGGAGGAGAACATCAGGAGGAGAACATCAGCAGGAGCACATCAGGAGAACAGCAGGAGTAGAACAGCAGGAGGAGAACAGCAGGAGTAGAACAGCAGGAGGAGACCATCAGGAGAACAGCAGGAGGAGACAATCAGGAGGAGAACATCAGGAGGAGGACATCAGGAGAACAGCAGGAGGAGAACATCAGGAGAACAGCAGGAGGAGAACATCAGCAGGAGAACATAACAGGAGGAGGACATCAGGAGGAGAACATCAGGAGAACAGCAGGAGGAGAACAGCAGGAGGAGAACAGCAGGAGGAGGACATCAGGAGAACAGCAGGAGGAGAACAGCAGGAGGAGAACATCAGGAGGAGAACATCAGGAGAACAGCAGGAGAACATCAGGAGGAGAACATCAGCAGGAGAACATATCAGGAGGAGGACATCAGGAGGAGAACATCAGGAGGAGAACATCAGGAGTAGAACATCAGGAGGAGACCAGCAGGAGAACAGCAGGAGGAGACAATCAGGAGTAAAACAGCAGGAGGAGACCATCAGGAGGAGAACATCAGGAGGAGAACATCAGGAGGAGAAAAGCAGGAGAACAGCAGGAGGAGAACAACAGCAGGAGAACATCAGCAGGAGAACATCAGGAGGAGGACATCAGGAGGAGAACAACAGCAGGAGAACATCAGGAGGAGAACAACAGGAGGAGGAGATCAGGAGGAGAACATCAGGAGAACATCAGGAGGAGAACATCAGGAGGAGAACATATCAGGAGGAGGACATCAGGAGGAGAACATCAGGAGAACATCAGCAGGAGAACAGCAGGAGGAGAACATCAGGAGGAGAACAGCAGGAGTAGAACAGCAGGAGGAGAAATCAGGAGGAGGACATCAGGAGGAGAACATCAGGAGGAGAACATCAGCAGGAGTAGAACAGCAGGAGGAGAACATCAGGAGGAGAACAGCAGGAGTAGAACAGCAGGAGGAGAACATCAGGAGGAGACCATCAGGAGAACAGCAGGAGGAGACAATCAGTAGGAGAACATCAGGAGGAGGACATCAGGAGAACAGCAGGAGTAGAACAGCAGGAGTAGAACATCAGGAGAACAGCAGGAGGAGAACATCAGGAGGAGACCAGCAGGAGAACAGCAGGAGGAGAACATCAGGAGTAAAACAGCAGGAGTAGAACAGCAGGAGGAGAACATCAGGAGGAGAACATCAGGAGAACAGCAGGAGGAGAACATCAGGAGGAGGACATCAGGAGGAGAACATCAGCAGGAGAACATCAGGAGGAGAACATCAGGAGAACAGCAGGAGGACATCAGGAGGAGAACATCAGCAGGAGAACATCAGGAGGAGAACATCAGGAGAACAGCAGGAGAACATCAGGAGGAGAACATCAGCAGGAGAACATATCAGGAGGAGAACATCAGGAGGAGCACATCAGGAGAACAGCAGGAGTAGAACATCAGGAGGAGAACAGCAGGAGGAGAACATCAGGAGGAGACCAGCAGGAGAACAGCAGGAGGAGACAATCAGGAGTAAAACAGCAGGAGGAGACCATCAGGAGGAGGACATCAGGAGGAGAACATCAGAAGGAGAACATCAGGAGAACAGCAGGAGGAGAACATCAGGAGGAGGACATCAGGAGGAGAACATCAGCAGGAGAACATCAGGAGGAGAACAGCAGGAGAACATCAGGAGGAGAACATCAGCAGGAGAACATATCAGGAGGAGAACATCAGGAGGAGCACATCAGGAGAACAGCAGGAGTAGAACAGCAGGAGGAGAACATCAGGAGGAGTAGAACAGCAGGAGGAGAACATCAGCAGGAGAACAGCAGGAGAACAGCAGGAGGAGAACAGCAGGAGGAGAACATCAGGAGAACATCAGGAGGAGAACAGCAGGAGGAGACAATCAGGAGTAAAACAGCAGGAGGAGACCATCAGGAGGAGAACATCAGAAGGAGAACATCAGGAGAACAGCAGGAGGAGAACATCAGGAGGAGGACAACAGGAGGAGAACAACAGCAGGAGAACATCAGGAGAACAGCAGGAGGAGAACAGCAGGAGGAGAACATCAGGAGGAGAACATCAGGAGAACATCAGGAGGAGAACAGCAGGAGGAGATTATCAGGAAAACATCAGGAGAACAGCAGGAGAAAAGCAGGAGAACAGCAGGAGGAGAACATCAGCAGGAGAACAACAGGAGGAGGACATCAGGAGGAGAACATCAGGAGGAGAACATCAGCAGGAGAACATCAGGAGAACAGCAGGAGTAGAACATCAGGAGGAGAACATCAGGAGTAGAACATCAGGAGGAGATCAGCAGGAGAACATCAGGAGGAGAACATCAGGAGAACAGCAGGAGAACATCAGGAGGAGAACATCAGCAGGAGAACATATCAGGAGGAGAACATCAGGAGGAGCACATCAGGAGAACAGCAGGAGTAGAACAGCAGGAGGAGAACATCAGGAGGAGAACAGCAGGAGTAGAACAGCAGGAGGAGAACATCAGGAGGAGGACATCAGGAGAACATTAGGAAGAGAACATCAGCAGGAGAACATCAGGAGGAGAACATCAGGAGGAGGACATCAGGAGGAGAACATCAGGAGGAGAACATCAGCAGGAGAACATCAGGAGAACAGCAGGAGTAGAACAGCAGGAGGAAAAAATTAGGAGGAGAACATCAGGAGAACATCAGGAGTAGAACAGCAGGAGGAGAATATCAGGAGGAGAACATCAGGAGAACATCAGGAGGAGAACATCAGGAGAACAGCAGGAGTAGAACAGCAGGAGGAAAACATTAGGAGGAGAACATCAGGAGGAGAACATAAGGAGGAGAACATCAGGAGGAGAATATCAGGAGGAGAACATCAGGCAAACATCAGGAGAACAGCAGGAGGAGAACAGCAGGAGGAGAACATCAGGAGAACATCAGGAGGAGAACAGCAGGAGGAGATTATCAGGAAAACATCAGGAGAACAGCAGGAGGAGAACATCAGGAGGAGAATATCAGGAGAAGAATATCAGGAGGAGAATATCAGGAGGAGAACATCAGGAGGAAAACATCAGGAGAACAGCAGGAGTAGAACAGCAGGAGGAGAACAGCAGGAGAACATCAGGAGGAGAACAGCAGGAGTAGAACATCAGGAGAACATCAGGAGGAGAACAGCAGGAGGAGAATATCAGCAGGAGGACATCAGGAGGAGAACATCAGGAGGGGAACATCAGGAGGAGAACATCAGGAGAACATCAGGAGGAGAACATCAGCAGGAGAACATCAGGAGGAGAACATCAGGGAGAGAACATCAGAGGGAGAACAACAGGAGGAGAAAATCAGGGGGAGAACATCAGAGGGAGAACATCAGCAGGAGAACATCAGGCGGAGAACATCAGGGGGAGAACATCAGGCGGAGAACATCAGGCGGAGAACATCAGGAGGACAACATCAGGAGGGGAACATCAGGAGGAGAACATCAGGAGAACATCAGGAGGAGAACATCAGGAGGAGAACATCAGGCGGAGAACATAAGGGGGAGAACATCAGGAGGGGAACATCAGGAGGAGAACATCAGGAGAACATCAGGAGGAGAACATCAGCAGGAGAACATCAGGAGGAGAACATCAGGGGGAGAACATCAGAGGGAGAACAACAGGAGGAGAACATCAGGGGGAGAACATCAGAGGGAGAACATCAGCAGGAGAACATCAGGAGGAGAACATCAGGGGGAGAACATCAGAGGGAGAACAACAGGAGGAGAACATCAGCAGGAAAACATCAGGAGGAGCTGATATTCCTCTAATAAACAGCTGATAATTCTCTAATAAACAGCTGATAATTCTCTAATAAACAGCTGATATTCCTCTAATAAACAGCTGATAATTCTCTAATAAACAGCTGATAATTATCTAATAAACAGCTGATAATTCTCTAATAAACAGCTGATAATCATCTAATAAACAGCTGATAATCATCTAATAAACAGCTGATAATTCTCTAATAAACAGCTGATATTCCTCTAATAAACAGCTGATAATTCTCTAATAAACAGCTGATAATTCTCTAATAAACAGCTGATAATTCTCTAATAAACAGCTGATAATTCTCTAATAAACAGCTGACAATCCTCTAATAAACAGCTGATAATCCTCTAATAAACAGCTGATATTCCTCTAATAAACAGCTGATAATCATCTAATAAACAGCTGATAATCATCTAATAAACAGCTGATAATTCTCTAATAAACAGCTGATAATTCTCTAATAAACAGCTGATAAGTCTCTAATGAACAGCTGATAATTCTCTAATAAACAGCTGATATTCCTCTAATAAACAGCTGATAATTCTCTAATAAACAGCTGATAATTATCTAATAAACAGCTGATAATTCTCTAATAAACAGCTGACAATCCTCTAATAAACAGCTGATAATTCTCTAATAAACAGCTGATATTCCTCTAATAAACAGCTGATAATCATCTAATAAACAGCTGATAATTCTTTAATAAACAGCTGATAATTATCTAATAAACAGCTGACAATCCTCTAATAAACAGCTGATATTCCTCTAATAAACAGCTGATAATCATCTAATAAACAGCTGATAATTCTCTAATAAATAGCTGATAATTCTCTAATAAACAGCTGATATTCCTCTAATAAACTGCTGATAATTCTATAATAAACAGCTGATAATTCTTTAATAAACAGCTGATAATTCTCTAATAAACAGCTGATATTCCTCTAATAAACAGCTGATAATCATCTAATAAACAGCTGATAATTCTCTAATAAACAGCTGATATTTATCTAATAAACAGCTGACAATCCTCTAATAAACAGCTGATACTCCTCTAATAAACAGCTGATAATCATCTAATAAACAGCTGATAATTCTCTAATAAACAGCTGATAATTCTCTAATAAACAGCTGATATTCCTCTAATAAACTGCTGATAATTCTATAATAAACAGCTGATAATTCTTTAATAAACAGCTGATAATTCTCTAATAAACAGCTGATATTCCTCTAATAAACAGCTGATAATCATCTAATAAACAGCTGATAATTCTCTAATAAACAGCTGATATTTATCTAATAAACAGCTGACAATCCTCTAATAAACAGCTGATACTCCTCTAATAAACAGCTGATAATCATCTAATAAACAGCTGATAATTCTCTAATAAACAGCTGATAATTCTCTAATAAACAGCTGATATTCCTCTAATAAACTGCTGATAATTCTATAATAAACAGCTGATAATTCTTTAATAAACAGCTGATAATTCTCTAATAAACAGCTGATAATCCTCTAATAAACAGCTGATAATTCTCTAATAAACAGCTGATATTCCTCTAATAAACAGCTGATAATCATCTAATAAACAGCTGATAATTCTGTAATAAACAGCTGATAATCCTCTAATAAACAGCTGATAATTCTCTAATAAACAGCTGATATTCCTCTAATAAACTGCTGATAATTCTCTCATAAACAGCTGATAATTCTCTAATAAACAGCTGATAATCCTCTTATAAACAGCTGATAATCCTCTAATAAACAGATGATAATCCTCTAATAAACAGCTGATAATTCTCTAATAAACAGCTGATATTCCTCTAATAAACAGCTGATAATCATCTAATAAACAGCTGATAATTCTCTAATAAACAGCTGATAATTCTCTAATAAACAGCTGACAATCCTCTAATAAACAGCTGATAATCCTCTAATAAACAGCTGATATTCCTCTAATAAACTGCTGATAATTCTCTAATAAACAGCTGATAATTCTCTAATAAACAACTGATAATTATCTAATAAACAGCTGATAATCCTCTAATAAACAGCTGATAATCCTCTAATAAACAGATGATAATCCTCTAATAAACAGCTGATAATTCTCTAATAAACAGCTGATAATTCTCGCATAAACAGCTGATAATTCTCTAATAAACAGCTGATATTCCTCTAATAAACATCTTATAATTCTATAATAAACAGCTGATAAGTCTCTAATAAACAGCTGATAATCCTCTAATAAACAGCTGATATTCCTCTAATAAACAGCTGATAATTCTATAATAAACAGCTGATAATTCTCTAATAAACAGCTGATAATTCTTTAATAAACAGCTGATAATTCTATAATAAACAGCTGATAATTCTATAATAAACAGCTGATAATTCTATAATAAACAGCTGATAATCCTGTAATAAACAGCTGATAATTCTTTAATAAACAGCTGATAATCCTGTAATAAACAGCTGATAATCCTCTAATAAACAGCTGATATTCCTCTAATAAACAGCTGATATTCCTCTAATAAACAGCTCATAATTCTATAATAAACAGCTGATAAGTCTCTAATAAACAGCTGATAATCCTCTAATAAACAGCTGATAATCCTCTAATAAACAGCTGATAATCCTCTAATAAACATCTGATAATTATCTAATAAACAGCTGATAATTTTCTAATAAACAGCTGATAATCATCTAATAAACAGCTGATAATCATCTAATAAACATCTGATAATTCTCTAATAAACAGCTGATAATTTTCTAATAAACAGCTGATAATTTTCTAATAAACAGCTGATAATCATCTAATAAACAGCTGATAATCCTCTAATAAACAGCTGATAATTTTCTAATAAACAGCTGATAATCATCTAATAAACAGCTGATAATCATCTAATAAACAGCTGATAATCCTCTAATAAACAGCAGATAATTTTCTAATAAACAGCTGATAATTCTCTAATAAACAGCTGATAATCCTCTAATAAACAGCTGATAATTTTCTAATAAACAGCTGATAATTCTCTAATAAACAGCTGATAATCCTCTAATAAACAGCTGATAATTCTCTAATAAACAGCTGATATTCCTCTAATAAACAGCTGATAATTCTATAATAAACAGCTGATAATATAAGCAGTGATTTATATTCATCTCTTATCCTCTCGTGATGTGTCACATCCACTTGGCCTTTTGTTTAACACCACGTGCCCAAATGGGCCGACCTGCCAAGGCACGAGCTCTTGCTGAGGTGAGAAGACACACGACAGTGGCGCGTGTCTGTCAGGGGGAGGGGGGTCGTGGGAAAGTCGGACTGGGGGTGAGGGATGACACCTGGACGAGCGCGCGCGAAACAAACGGAGCTGAGTGAGAATTAAAGTAAAACAAAAGTTCCATTTGTAGCTGGAGTCAGCTGAGGGTGTTAGCCCCGCCCCCTTTTACCTGCTCACAGCTGATGAGACCACCTGGGTCAGGAGCTCTCTGTCTGACTGACTCGGAGGTTCTGGTACCAGAACTGGACCAGAACCAGGAGCACTGACCGGATCGGTTCTGGTCTGACTCTGTTCTGCTGTGTAACCTGTGCTCAGAGGCTCCGTATGAATCAAACCTTGCTGCATCCTGTTGATTCTCTGACTGAACTGATGTTAATGACGCGAGGCAGAGCGCGCGGGGGATTCTTCACACGTACAGCCTGACCCTCCTCCTCCTCATCACCATCATCAGACACGAGCCAGTAGCTCCGCTGTGCGCGTGTGTGCGCGTGTTAGGGCCTGTTTAATGTTAAAATGAGTCTTTTGTGGTTGTGTTGAGGTTGGGGGTTGAATTCCTGGGGCTGAGAACAGGGGAGGCTTCATTTACTCAGGTCAAAAAGAGACGCTGTTTCAATCCTATTTTATTTATTTCATTCAATATCAAAACAAACAGAATCTAGTAAACAGAAACAAACCTGAGCCAAAAGGAGCAGATGGAAGAGAAACCTTTTACAAACTAAAACAACTAAACTAATAATCCATTCCCTCACAGCTTACAGGTCCAGTTCTCTAATTCAATCAGAGACATTAGTTTATTTACATGTTCACATCCACCTGATACATCCTCTAGTGACTCTGCTCCACAGTTTGACACAGAAACACTCTTTTCCTTCATTCTGGTTCTAAATCTGTGTTTTTTAAGACTTCAGTTCCTTTAGAACCACTGTCCCTCTTTTCAAACATTCCCTGAATGTTTGTTGGTAAAGTGTTTGTATTAGCTTTATACATTGTGTGTAATATTCTCCAATCAACTAAATCATAAAATTATTATCAAATATATGATATTGATAAATAACGGGTTTGAGGTCTCTATAGTGATTATTGTTAATAATTCATTTTTTGTAGAATAAACAATGGTTGTGTATGTGGATCCCCAGATTTCCACAGTAAGTAACAATAAGTGAGTCGTATAATGGTAACAAACCAGAACTAGTCTGTTAGTTTTATATTCCCTTTATGTGACTTCAGGTCAGATCTTCATCAAACAGGACATTTGGTCTCTTTTACTCTTTGAAATTAAATTCTGTCATCTATTTTCAATCAATGTGTTTTCTGTCATTAAATAATATAAAATTTGTCTCGTTAATAATCTGTTTGTCAAACCAGGTTTTAATTTTCATCAGTTCATTATTTATCACTTTATTTACTTCGTGTAGTCTGATCCTGAATAGAAGTGTTGTAGCAAATAGAACTGTACCAAGTAGTTTGATTACTTTTACCAGGTCATTAATAAACAGTATGAAGGGGACCGACCCGTGTGGCGCTCCATGATGAATATCACAGTAACATCATGTCATGTAAATGTAGTCTTTGCATTTGTAAAGTGCTTTTTGAAGTCAGTGGACTACAAAGTGCTTTACATCAGTCAGTCAGTCACATGCTGATGGAGCTACAGAGGCGATGAGGGTAAAAGTGTCTTGCCCAAGGACACACTGACAAGGTAACCCAGCTGGAGCAGGGATTTGATCCTGCAACGCTCTGGTTTCAAGACCCAACACCTTACCACTGAGCTAGTAGCCTCTAGTATCTATTTATCTGAACAGTTTTCTATTTTCTAAATAACTTTTAACCATTGATGAGCCACTCCTCTTACTGCTGTAGTTTCTGAAGTAACCTTGGATGATCAATGACATCAAATGCTTCCTTTAAATCAATAAAAATGCTGAAGAAGCAGTTTTTATTGTCTATTTTATCTGTTAAATCCACGATTGCCATTGCTGTTGAATGTTTGGTCCTGAATTCATACTGTTCATTATTTAAATGATGAATTTATCCAACCGTGATACAAAGACGTGTTCAAACAGTGGAAGCAGTGACACTGGCCTGTAGTTAGTGAAACAAACTGTTAAATAATGGAACCACTTTAGCTGTTTTCATTGAATCGGGGATATTCCAGTAAAAAGTGACAGATGTCAGTGAATGGATCTATAACAGATTCTAGTATAGTTTTACAGTCATCAGGTCTAAATCATCACAATCATTTGATTGTTTGTTTCCAGTCTTTTACAATTTTTCTTATTTTTACTTTTTCGAGACCAGATCACCATGGTAACAGAGACTAGATCTTGAATGTGTGGTTTTCCTGAGCTGTAAACCATAATCATCAACATGATGATAAAGTCATGTAGCGTCTGTCTCATAGATTAGACTCACCGTTACAGCTGCGTTACTGAGATAAATGATGTTCTAATGTTTGGAGTTCTGGTTCTGACCCAAACAGCAGCAGGTCTCCATTAAGACCTCCTCCTCCTCAGGAGGAGCTCACAGCTCTTAGTTTTTTCTCCTGCAGCGTTTTTTGTTCCATCAGTGAATTTTGAGTAGAGAAAGCATCAAATGACTGAAACGGGACCTGATGTGGAACTCCGGTGAAGCTGAACGTCTGACTCACGCTGCAGAACCTGGAGTCTCCTAGTGGACTTGAGACACACTCAGAGAGGCTGAACTGATCCCAGCTCTGAACCCAGAGGCTCAAACGTCCTGATTAAAGTCCGACAGCCATCAGGAAGCCGTCTTGAGCCACTTCCCTCCTCCAGCTCGAGCTGGAGAACAACCTGGACGGTTCTGCTTCCAGAATCCACTTTATGAGGCTTCTACAGGTTTTATTATCACAAGTTTTCCGTGAGTTTGGCAGAACTCAAAGTACACTTTTATTACTTTACTTTAACTCGTTTCTGATGCAGGACCCTAAATATGCCTCCAAACACGTGAACGGGTCAGGCTCCAGGAACCAGAACCTCCGTCTGTCTCAAGGTGTCCAACAGGTTTTGGTTCCTAAACCTCCAAAGTTTATTAGAGGAAAATCAAACACAACCTCCTCCTCTCAGATGTAAAGAATCAATCAGAAACAATATTTGACTTTAATCAATAACACTGATTTATGGAGGAACCATAAGTCCAGTCTCCTGCCGTTTCCTCCACATTGGAGCATCTGAGGAGTTTGTTTTTGCTCCTGTTTGCATCCTATTGGATCTGCAGCCACAGCTGAGGAAATCCTCCTGCTTTTTGTTGTTTGTGCGCACAGTGTTTCCCATCAGCCCCTTCTGCTCACGAGCTGACAGGACCCTCAGAGCTTGAGCGGTGGGCCGACACCTTGGCAGGATTTAAAGGTCGGGCGTGGTGAGCAGAGGAAAAGAAAAACAGATTTACAGGCTGGAGGCACCGCAGGCTGCTGGCTTCAAGTCCAGATGTTTAATAATGAAATCGTTAAGCAGCGCAGCTCCTTTTCTACCTGCCCTTAAAGAAAAACAGGGTTTTCCCTCTTTTCTTCTAAAAGCAAAAATAAAAACAACCCCCGTTTTGTTCAGCCACCTCCCAGCGAGGCGTTTAGTGGTCAGAGGTGGACGCTTCCTGACACGAGCTCTAGGAGGAGGAACTGGAGTTTACAGCTTGTAGTCTGACATACACAATCCAGCTTTCCTGCTGAGCTAAAGCTCCACTTTATGAGCAGAACACCCAGAAAACCCCAAACAGACCCACAACAATCAGTTCAGTTCCATTTATTAAAAGAGGGGATTCACTGACAACATGAAGACGACTGGTTCTGCTTCTGAGGCGTCGCCTCGTTACTCTGCAGCAGCGTTAGTCTTTCTGAGGTGTGATAAATATCTGTAATCGTAGATCTGCAGGCGAACAGACAGGAAATCAGACACAAACGTTTCAGTGGGTGGATATGAATTAACATCATCTGGTAACAGACGTCTAAACAGCATTTCCCTCATCCAGATGTTTGTTCTGCAGCTGTTTGAGTTGTCCAACCACAGGATGGATGTTCTGACTCAGCAGTTCGTCTCTCTGACCCAGGAAGAGAAACCCAAACCGGAATCTGAAGCTGAGCTGCTGATCTCAGGTCAGGTCCTGGAGGAGGGAGGTGGATCACAGCACTGGTCCTGGATTGGCCTCCAACCACCATCAAACCAATCAGCAGCTTCAACAACGACCAGGTGACACAAAGATGACCGTGGGAGGGGCCAGTTGAGACCAACTAAACCAGGAAGTCCATCTCTTTCTGATTGGCGCAGAGCCAACTGTGTCCCCGCGCCACCTTTGGCGTAGTAGACCCATGGTACACAGGCCCCGCCCCTCACCTCCACGCTGGGCTGTGGTTGGTGGAAGTGTGTGGGTGGGAGTCTGTGGGGGCGGAGCCTCACTGCTGTTTGGAGCGCCAGAACCGCGAGGTGATGGAGCCGAGGGAGAGTCCTTGTTTCTTCTGCTGGGAGAGTTCTGCCAGTCGCTGCTCCTCCTCCTGCTGGGTCCAAAGGAGGGAGAGGAGGAGGAAAGGTCAAAACACACCAAAGAACATCCAGGACCAAAGCACAGAGGTACATCTGTTTCTCCTCCTACCTGCGCTAGCTGAGCCTGTCGGCGTTTGAAGGCCTCGATGGGGTCCTCCTCCAGAGCGTAGTTCTCCAGAACTGTCCGGACGTCCTCCACACCGCTCAGAGCGATGGCTGACAGAGAGGAGCGCAGGGGTTAAACACAATCCTTCTCTTCCTCACAGCCACTTTCAAACAAACCAGAACCACTGAAGGTGCTGAACAGAGGTTAGAATAACGTCTCCTCTCCCTTCAGCTCCGGTTCTGGTCTGAGGTTAGGGTTAGGTTGGTTGTAGCTACAAACCAAACAGTTACGCTCCTTTAAAGTGTTTGATCCTGTGGTTTCATGGTTCTGTGTAGAGAACAGTTAGTCTCACATGTCCCTGAAGCTTTAATGTAAGTATTTTTATAAACACGGATTGTTTTAATTTATTCTAGAGATGCACTGATTCTGGCTTTGAAGGCTGGAACCCTCCTCAGATACTTGTAGAGCTCTCACCTGTCATACCTGGTGCATCATAAAGAACCATTATTAACAAACGTAGCTTTTAAAAGAAATGTTTCACAGTAACTCCTGTGAGCTTGTTGTGTTTGTTGAGCTCTACGATGGCGAGTTCACAGAGTGGGAAAATGTCAGACTTTTCATTGGTCATGATGAGTTCAAGATAAAACAAAAACAGATTTGGAGTCTCATTTCACTGATTTCTGATTGGGGTTTTCATCTTTAGATGGAGCTTTCTACAGCGGATCCCTTCAGGTAGTATTTCTTTTTAAAGTTCAACAGAAGGAACATTTTTAGTGTCTAAACATCCTGAGCCTCTGAATGCCTCATGGGGTCTTACTCTTGAGGAAGTTAGCGAGGTCATAGAGCGAGCGGTCATCTGAGTTTCCGTCCCATTTCTTCAGCGCCATGCCATTAAACGGCTGCAGCTGGAACGCCTCCCGTTTACAGTCCACCACGATCACTTTACTGGTGTCCCGGTTCAGACACGAAACGTCCTGAAAGACAGAGACGGGATCAACCTGGAGACGTTCAGAGGAACTCGGAGCAGAGCTGTGGACACGACTCATTCTGTCCCGGGATTAAACACTAATTAAACAGGGTGAC
>SSNR01000088.1:1906645-1938821 GCA_006937965.1 Callopanchax toddi | reverse complement strand
CCCCCCCCCCCCCCCACACACACACACACACAAGCACGCACGCACGCGAGAGGCATCCGTCTCCACTCAAGAGGTTCTGTTTGTTTTAACTCGTCATGTGGAGGATTAATGAACTTTACAGGGAAGTTTAGAAGTCCCACTATGTTACTGGGTCTGGGTCAGAACCTGTTACTGGGTCTGGGTCAGAACCTGTTTCTGGGTCTGGGTCAGAACCTGTTTCTGGGTCTGGGTCAGAACCTGGTTCTGGGTCTGGATCAGAACCTGGTTCTGGGTCTTGCTCTGTGAAGAACATTATTTCAATAGGCAGATTCAAACTTTTCCTTTTTAAGATGGAATCATAAAAATGGCTGATCAACTTTTAAGGTTCAAACAGATAACTGTAAACGACAGGAGGCGGGCGTTGGAAGGAAGGAGCTCCTCAATCCCACTGAGGCTCATTCCTAAGAGGAACCAGAGCTGGGAGACCTGGGGATGGACTGTCTGGTCTCTGAGGTCGTCAGACACCTCCACAGCAGCAGAGCCCAGGAGGTAAACCATATCTCAAAGCTCTGGATGCTGTAGGATCACGTCTCTGCAGCACTGCGTGGTCATCAGGGGTAGTTCCTGTGGAGTGGCAGACCGGGGTGGTGGTCTACACTTTTAAGAAAGGGGACCAGAGGGTGTGCTCCAACTCAGACTCCCTGGTCTACTCCAAGGTACTGAAGAGTGTTTTATAGTGTCTATAAAAATTCATAATTTGTCCCAAACATTAAAATGTCACACAGCACTTCAAGGCTCTAAACACTGACAGAAGACAGATAATCCAACTGTTTGTTTGTTCCAGCAGCAAACAAACAATAAGAAGTCTGATCCACCACAGCAGACGCTCAGATGCAGGCCAGGAAACAATAGGAGGACAGAGGATCCAAACACCGGCTAACGAACATGCACATGTGAGGATGTGAGGGGACGTCAAGACTAGACAGGTGCTGGGAAAAATGCTCCTAACAATCCTCAATTCAACTAATCCCAGGTTAACATTCCTCGTGTCCCGGAAGACGATCCAACTTTCTCTGGACACACGGAGCAGCAGGAACTCTCCCTCAGCATCTGCTGCTCCGACCGTCTGAGGGGGAAGTAGGTTAACCAGCTCCTTCCACCATCAAAACACAGAGATGGCAGTTGGAGGAGGAACGAAGGCAGGGGTGAGGAGGAGGTGAGATGAGAGGAAGAAGGCAGAGAGGAAGCAGAAGGTTAATGACGCCTGAGGGGGAGGGGGTCTATTGTGGTGGTGAGGAGGAGGAGGAGGAGGAGGAATCAATGGCAGCAGCAGAAGGCAGACAGACCTGAGGAGCTGAATCAGTTTCTTTATAAAAAAAACTTTAAAGGTGCTGCTAACTTGAAAGAAAAAAATACCTTGTGAGGAATTTTAAATTCATTTAAAGTTTAGTAAAATATGAAGGTCAGAAAGTGAGTGAAGGTAACAAAAACATGAGCCTTTAGGAGACACATATCAACATAAAGGAAGCAGCAGTGGAAACTTAAATCTCAGCTACTTTTTTCTACGAATTAGAACTTAAAAGTTACTTCAAGCACTTTGAATTCGTTCCATCTGAAAATACTAAGTGAAAATCTAAGTATTTTCAAGCAGCAGTGAGAACCCTGATGAAAACCTGGACGTGATTCAAGGCCACACTTTAGTCTCCTAACATGACAGCCTCCACTCAGCTGTACCTTCACGTGATGTCCCTCCATGTAGCGCGTTGCATCTCTGAAGAGGCGGTACATGATGAAGCCCTGAGGGTCGATGCTGTCGATCAGAGGATACGCCGTCTGCATATAAACACATCCACAGGGTTAGAGCAGGTAGAAGAACGTTAGAAATAATCACCGAGTAGAGAATTGTGTTTCCTGGTCTGTAAGGACCCAGTCAGCCACTGACTGATGAGAACAGATCAGCTGGTGGTGGTTCTCACCATGCCCGTCTCAGCAGTGAAGATCACGATCTCATAGAGCGGCGCCAGCTGCTGGAACAGGTAGTCGATGCCCGGACGTTTCTTAAAGCGCCAACCTGTCGACAGCTGGATGCACAGGTGGAAAAAAAAAACACAAACAGCCCTGATGAAAGGCTCCAAGGTCAACATGAAGGGTTCAGGGTCACAAACTAAAACCACGATAAAAAGAAAAGATCCAGAATTCACTGAGAGGCAGAAGAAATCCAGGTTTACTCTCCTCTGAGGAGTCAAACTTCTACTGGTTTTACTTCTAAAGCAGAGAAAACCTAGATCAGGGGTGCTCAATACGTTGATCGCGATCGCCTAGTCGATCCTGAAGGAAGTACTAGTAGATCGCCAGCAACCGCTAGCGCCAGCCTGTAGCAAAATCTGTTGCTTCCCCCGCTCCGTCCTTTCACCACACACACACACACACACACACACACACACACACACACACACACACACACACACACACACACACACACACACAGCTGCTCCTTAGGCACCGCACACAGCAACAGAGACAATCAGCTGCAGTACAGGTGAGCTGCGTTCGCGCAGCTCCGCCCGATTTAGAGGCTCTGACACACACACCACGTCCGAAACACGCACACACCAGGCCTGAAGTGCTGGTGACGCGCGCGCAGCATCAGAGACAACTTATCGCCGTCTCATAAGTTCTCATTAATGACGGACAGGTACAGAAACGAGGCACCGTTTCACATCACGTGAGTCAGTTCTCAGTCGGTACCTACCCATCCCTACGCCTATCTGAAAAGAAAAACCAGTATCGAACCGGAACCGAGCTCGAATCCCTCAAAACGAGGCAGAAGTCTCCAGACCGTGGGTCAGTTTGAACACTGCAAAAAATGATTTTCTCATCCAGGGTGTTTCCACATGTTGGACATCTTTTATTATTAATATTTTAAGACAATACCCTTTTGAAATTGTACATAAACACAAATAAAATAATAAAGTTCTGTATTTTAGGGTCTAGTTTTAGTCAGGGATATTTTTTTTGTTTTTTAACAGTTTTCAATTGAAATGCTTTTTTTTTTTTTTTTTTAAAAAGCTTGAGTTTATAATATTAAAGTTCAGGTCTATTATTTGATTCTGTCCCCCAATAAAATTATTTTAAATGAAAAAAATGGCTTTTTACGGTAAATTGTATTGTTAGTATAAAGTGCAATTAATTGCGATTAATTAGTTACAAAGGCTGTAATTTGATTAATTTCTTTGAGTTCCACCACTAACATATATATATATATATATATGTGTGTGTGTGTGTGTGTGTGTACACACACACACACACACACACACACATAGGTAGGTGGATAGGTAGGTAGATAGATAGGTGGAGGACAGGTTGTGGGACAACCTGTCCTCCACCTATCCCATAACACCTTCCCTTCATCCTCCTCTTCCTGCTTGTTAATCAGCTCCTTCACACTAACATGACTGAACCTTTTCTCTCAGGTCGACTCTTCTAGACCCAGCTCTCCTCTACATTCTGGGCGGGGCCACGTACCGACCACTCCGGGTGCAGCAGGACGTCCGTCAGCTCCAGGACCAGGGTGTAGGGCGGCTGGTAGTACGGCTCCTTCAGCGGGTCGGGCAGCAGCTTGGGGCTCGTCGGCTCGATGATCATCTGTCAGAAACGAGAACAGAACGGTTAGATATCAGAACGACTGAGACTTCCTCTGAAACCATCGAGTGACCTGAACTCACCTGTCTGTAGTCTTTGAAGTATTTGTAGGTTCGTTTCAACTGTTGTACCACTGGAGGGTCTGAAAGACACACAGTTTACTCACATTTAAAACCCATTCTGACCACATGATGATGATGATGTCACCCTATAATTTCATCATTTCCATTAAGAGTGTCATCTTTACAGTTTGAGAATTTCTAATCTGAGTCAGTCCGATTTATTTAGAGTATTTATCACATGCAGTGGGCATATTAGGTTTTAATTACTGTACAATCAGAAGTCAGTCAAAATAAGATAAACAATGTTTGATGACCACTATCCATCGATGATAATCAACTTTATTTTATATTAAAAATAACCTGTTGGTGTTAATGATCTGTTATGATTTCATAGAGGAATCAGAGGGTTTTTTAATGGATGGATGGATGATAGAAGGATGATGGACTTTATTAATCCCAACCTAGGAAATGTATTTTCTGCAGCAACAGACAAACTGGCTGAAAATGAAATGATTGTTTGAAGTTGTGAGGAGTCAAAATGATGAAAGCAACATCAGGATGTCTCGTCTTCCGACTGCTGACTTAATCAGAACAATACAACATTCTGATAACAGCGTCAATCTGAAACTGAAACAGATGCTAACAGGAGCAGAGCTGCAGGAGATCTGATTGGTCAGAGTGATCAGCTGATCATCAGATCAGAGCGGTCACCTGGTCTGACCTGCAGCCTCCAGCTGGCAACAGGCTAATGATTAAAAACAATAAAGACTATGTTTCCCATGAGGCCGTGGGCTCATTACTACAAATGAGAGCACAATGAGAAGATAAACACACACACACACACACACACACGTGTCTATCCTCCGTCTCTAAACACACAGACTAAGGCGCGCTGTGATCTGCTCCCAAGAGACTCAATCCCCCAGAGTTCACTGCAGCGTGCTGAAGCAGGAAGCATCAGCATCTGCCATCATGGTCTGTAATGACACGCTCTGAACACGCTCTGAACACGTGTCGACACCAAGAGCATCTTTAGGTCTGAGGAACTGGTTCCTAGGGTTAGGACTTCAGTCTTGATGGTCCAGTTTAACTTCACCCAGCAGCAGAAACCAGCAGACCTCAGCTCTGTCTGACATCAGGTGGCATTTTGATCATTTCAAACATTTCTCATGGTTCTTACAAAGCTTCTGAACAGTGACGACATCAGCCTAGAACTCCTTAAAGTGAATGTGTTCCTGTCAAACCAAACAGTCTGACCCAGACTCAGCCCAAACGTCTGATCTGAAGCTCTGACCGTCACACACCAATACAAACAGCTGTTTCTCACATTACGTCTACGCTTCAGTTTGATGGAATATAAACAGAATAAATGGGATTGGACTGTGTTTAATGGGAATAAATACAGGGTTCTTACACCTTCACCTAAATCTAACTCAAGCACTTTTCAAGGTGAGTTTTAAAGTGGTGATTAACACAAGAACAGTGCACGTTTACTCTAAATGATTTTTCACTTCCTCGTCTCATAAAATGAGTCTGAATGTGGTGGTTGGATCTCATGTAGTCGGTTTTGTTCTTGATCTTCTTGTGATGTTCTCTTAATAAAGATCGTTTTAAAAGGAAAGGGAGAACAAGAATAAATGAAGTGAAGAAGAAGAGCCTGCTGGAGGAAGAAGTGGTTAAGACCAGCATCTGCTAAACCTCCTCCTTCCCCTCCCCGTGACAAACACATGCAGGGTGGGGGCGTCCCATTTCCTGGTTGCCATGGTGACCGACGCTCCTCCACATCACTGGAACGGATGCCGCCACTTGGCATGGAGTCATGTGTTAACACGTCCCACTGGACCCATTCACACGTCCTCCATCGGTCCGCTCACCTTCTGCTGCTCCCACAGGAGGGGGGGGGGGGGGGGGGGGGATCCAGCTCCTCTCCCAGAGGGATCATAATCCTTGATCTGGTCCCTAATCTCATCAGGGATGATCCGACTCCTGCAGAGGAACCTAAGAGGTCCCAGGGGTCACGATTGGTCCTCAATCATCTGGAGGAATGGATTCTGATCATCTGAGATAAAATAATATTAATTTAAACAAAAAGCACAGCTGCTGGTATCCTGATATTTATGATCAGCTTCCATAGAGCCCAGTTTTCAGCTCACAGCTGTTTAGTGTCAGTCTGGAGCTGAATCCAGATCTCTGTCAAATCCTTTTAAAAACAATCAGCTGGTGATCAGATGAAATATTCATCATCCAACCCTACACTCTGATCTTTTAACCAGCTGGTCACTAGATGCTAAACCACGCTAACAACCAAAGACAGGACCTGAAGTCTCCAGTTATTCAGGAGTATAGAAAAATCTATTTAAATACTTTCATTAAAAGTTTAACTGTCCAATTCCTATACTGGGCCTGTCCAAGATCAGTGTGTGTAGGTAAGAGCCGTACAGGGATCAGGACTTGGTATGGACCCTAAAACCAGAATGGGTGCAGGTCTATGGAGGGCTCTCCTGGAGACTCCCTTATAGACTGGGTTTAGTCAGCACCAACAACAAAACATCTTCAAATCAGACCAAACAGCCTTCAGTTCTCCAGAATCTCTGGTCCAAAAAGTCTGGAGAACCGCTGGTCCAGAACCACCAGAACAGGCCACAGGGGTCTGGCAGCTGATCAAAAAAAAAAAAAAGACAGAGATGAGGACTGGACCGGGACCTCTGGACTGGACCGGGACTTCTGGACTGGACCGGGACCTCTGGACTGGACCGGGACTTCTGGACTGGACCGGGACCAGGACCTCTGGACTGGACCGGGAGTTCTGGACTGGACCTGGACCTCTGGACTGGACCGGGACCTCTGGACTGGACCGGAACTTCTGGACTGGACCTGGACCAGGACCTCTGAACTGGACCGGGACTTCTGAACTGGACTGGGACTTCTGGACTGGACCGGGACTTCTGGACTGGACCGGGACTTCTGGACTGGACCTGGACCTCTGGGCTGGACCTGGACCTCTGGACTGGACCAGGACTTCTGGACTGGACCTGGACCTCTGGACTGGACCTGGACCTCTGAACTGGACCGGGACTTCTGGACTGGACCGGGACTTCTGGACTGGACCGGGACTTCTGGACTGGACCGGGACCTCTGGACTGGACCAGGACTTCTGAACTGGACCTGGACCAGGACCTCTGGACTGGACCAGGACTTTTAGACTGGATCAGGACCTCTGGACACTGGACTGGACCAGGACCTCTGGACTAGACCAGGACCTCTGGACTGGACCAGGACCTTTAGACTGGACCAGGACTTTTAGACTGGATCAGGACTTTTAAACTGGACCAGTTCTTTGTCCTGATTGCTCTGGTCCGACTGTCCCTTCAGCAGTGCTGATGGACACTGAGATCAGGACCACTAAACCACTCCAGGTTCTCCAGCAGTGACCTGGTTTCTAACCTGGTGCCTGATCTGGTCTGAGGAACATCTGAGAGCTTCAGATCAGCTGAGACAGACCTGATGGATTCTCATCGTCTGCTGATAGGAACAATCCAGCCCCTGCTGTTCTGTCCACCTCCACTCATCTCACAGCTCTGTGCTTTCTGCACTTTTCTGTCAGTCACAGGAAATAAAAACAAGACGGCTGTAAAAGAGACATTACAGTGAGGGACTGCAGACGTCGGGAGGACAAGAGGAGGTGAAGACAGATGGACAGACAGGAGAGGAAATAAAGTTACAGACAGCAGGAGGGAGGAAGACGGAGGAGGAGAAAGTGGACCTCTGGGAGAGTTTTATAGCAGATGGATGGGTGGTGGACATGAGGGGGGACAGAGGGGAGACAGAGACGACCCCTCTGGGAGGGACGTATTGAAGAAGTGATCAGAAGTGGCTGATCGATATGAAGCGTCTCAACACGATGAAGAGCTTCAGTGATTCATAGAGATTAAAAACTAATCACTGAATTAAAGTAGAGGTTCAGAGGAACGTCTCCTCTCACACAGCTGCAAGTTAGAAAGGTTACAGGATGAAACTGTTTAGACTTTATACTGTGGGTTGAAGTGCTGAAGCAGAAAACCTGACATCAATTAATCAATTCATTCTGAGGAGAAAGCTTCAAACGTGAAAGTAAAACAGTCAATTTGTCCAGTAGGACCAGGTCTGTTTATCACAGCTATTGACCAGCTTTCATTTTATTTAAATTTTTAGACATTTCAAACACGTCTTGTTCTGATGAACCTTTAGTACCATGAGTCAAGATGTGACACTGATTCAGATCCACCAGAACCAGAACAGCAGCCGTTCTGTGACGGGCTGAGGAACTAGTGAGATGGAGGCACAGCGTTGATGTTTAGTGTTCTCCTGTTTCATTAAAGAAACGCTGATTAACAGGAGAGGAAACTCCATCAGGCTCTGGCTCTTCAGGGTCTCCTGATACTTTCAGAGAGTCCTGGAGGTTTTACTTCTAAAAACATAATAATGGCTATTGTCATAATTACAGATATATTAATACAACCAATGTTCCCTCTAAGCTGCGCGCGTGCGCAATTGCGCACTACTCCCGCATTATCTGCGCACAGAAAATCTATGCTGCGCACAGGGGTCACATTAACCTGAAATTTTCCATATTTTACCTTTTTTTTTTCACTCTGACAGAAATATCTGAAGGGCGGTCATTCTGACAGGTGTGTGTGTGTGCGCGCGCGCATCTGCCCGTCCATCAGACGGCAATCAATGAATTGTCACCACTAATAATTCAAACCAAGGATGCAGAAATAGCGCTGCATCTCTACCAATAACTGCAGCCCAGCAGACTGAGGTTCTGCTGTGCGCGGATGTGATCCAGACGTCCTGCGCTCTGCAGCAGAGGAACAGGAACTGGTCTGCCAGAGCGCATCAGGTATCAGACCTGATCCGCTCAAACGTGTCTTTGCTTTCAAGGTCCCGATCGCGCTCAGCGTGCGATCAGATGTGGATTAACTACACTTCCTGTTGTAATGCGCTCTCAGAGTAGCGTTATAGGCTGCGGAGTCTTGTTGAGACGCACAAGCTGCCCCGCGAGCGCACACATAGAACTGGACTCCAAACACTCACTAACCCTCAAGGAGGTCCGCATTAAACATCAGCGCCAGATTTACCCAAGTATCTCAATGAAAAATATGTGAATCCCGCATCTCTCTCTCTCTGTCCCTCTCTCATAATGAACATTAATATTATACGGTAATCAGAGTCCAGCGAAGCGCACAGAGCTGCAGTCACCTGTTGCTGCGCTGCACTCGACTCCGAACGGAGAGTTTTTAGAAATTTCTATATGATGACTGGCTGAGCTGGATCGACTAATTTAGTGTCTAATCGATGGATTTATGTGCTAAATGGGCCCGGTGTAGATCAATCGAATAAACGGAACCGAGCGATCCTCTGCAGTTTCTAAAAAGCTTCTCCAAACCGAGACAGTCACTGGAGGATGAAAAGGTTAAGGAACAGTTACAATAATATTTAAAAGTAATGAAATAATGCTACTGATATGGTGACATTTAAGTTCTCAGTCAAATGTGTGCCTTAAAGAGTTTCCCTTAATGTATATTCATCATTAAATGCTGTTACATTGTGAGTTGTAGAAAGGCTAAAAAACATGCTATAATACATAGGATACTTTTTTTTTTTTTAAACCCCGTGTCCTGTCCGGCTGTGAAGCAAACAGAATAATGTCTGAGTGCCAAAGATAAGAAATACACTACCCATAACAAATGTGACCAGGGAGACAGAAGAGAGATGTGAGGAAAATTGTAAGTGGGCCAAATTGGTTATATTAAAGTAATCTTGATGGAAATAACAGCAGTACTTTGGTTTTGTTAATAAGCTATAATAACACTTGTTATGATCTGTGGTGTTTAACAAGTGTGGTATGGCGTAGCCAGAGTGTGAACAAACATCAGATGTTGCTCACCATCCAAGGAATGTTCACTCAGGGAGTTTTTGTTTTTGCTCACGCACATGAAAAATTAGGGGGAACATTGAATACAACCTAAAACGACTTGAACTTCTTTTTTTAAATGAACGCTGAGTGAAGGGAACAGAAATGTACACTGGAGAAATACTTCCAGGCTTCATTTTACATAACGGTTTGATTTTTTAAACTTTTTCCAAACTTTAGCCGACCATGAACACAATAAATGAAGATGTATTTGATTGTGTTGCTGTGACGTTTGGGGCTGTAGTCTGATGATGGTGTCTGTGTGTTGATGTGTGACGTTGTGCATCTGAGCGGCGGTGTGAGGTGGTGAATGATGAATGAAAGCAGTAAGCGCCAAGATGCTCCAGCCTATTCATCATTCAAACAGACAACAGCATTAACACACACACACACACACACACACACACACACACACTGCTGCCAAAGACGCACAAAGAGGAGTCATCTGGACTGAAAGGAGCAACAAAACAAACACACTTCGTCCATTCAGTCAGTCTGGTGTTTCCTCTGCTCAGCCAAGAAACAAACAGGAAGTCCATTTCAAAATAAAAGCTCTAACTGGTTATCTTCCTGTTTAACTGAATAAACCTCCACATAACACATCTCTCTGAAGTTTAGCTGCTTGTTTTACTTTTAAAAAATTCAGTTAAAATATTTCTCCATCAGTCTCTGACCTTCAGCTCTTGCTGGGGAGGTTCACTGGGATGAGGATCAGCACCTCTAAGTCTGAGACCATGGTTCTCGACCGGAAACTGGTGGCTTGTCAACTTCGGGTCGGGAGGGAGGTCCTGCCTCAAGTGGAGGAGTTTAAGTATCTCGGGGTTTTATTCACCAGTGAGGGAAGGAGGGAGACCAACAGGTGGATCAGGGCAGCGTCTGCAGTGATGGACGCTGAACCGGTTTGTCGTGGTGAAGAAGGAGCCGAGCCAGAAATCAAGGCTCTCTATTTACAGGTCGATCTACCTCCCAGTCCTCACCTATGGACATGAGGTTTGGGTAATGATCGAAAGAACGAGATCGCGGATACAAGCGGCCGAAATGAGTTTCCTCCTCAGGCTGGCTCAGCCTTAGGGATAGGGTGAGGAGCTCGGACATTCAGTAGAGCCGCTACTCCTCCACAAGAGGAGTCAGTTGAGGTTGTTCGGGCATCTGGTCAGGATGCTTCCTGGACGCCTCCCTGGACAGGTGTTTTCAGTATGACCTGCTGGCAGGAGGCCCCTGGGTCAACCCAGGACAACCTGGAGGAAGGACATCTCCTGGCTGACCTAGGAACACCTTGGGGTCCTGCTGCCCTCATGACCCGGGTCAGGTGAGGAGTAGGGCTGGGCACCGAACCACGGTACTGACCGAAAGCTGTCAGTAGGTAGTAGTACCGAAAAACACGGTACAGATTTCGGTACTTTTACTATAAAATGTCCCTGTAAATGAGCCGCTTTCATTTCTCCACCTGCGTCGCTCCACGGGTGGAGACACAGGTGAGACGCGGAAGAGCAGAGAGCCCCTCCCCTCCCTTTCAAAACAGTTAGCGTAGCGAGTTTCGGGTTAAAAATTCCGAAAAACTCTAAAGTTTGGCTGCATTTTGGAAAGGTAAACGGGAACAGAACAAAATGCAACATATGCAATGAGATTTGTGCCACGAAAAACAGGAATTCCAGCAATTAGTCAAAGCCACGCATATGGAATTAAAGGGATACTCCACCAGAAAGTGATTTTTTGTCTATTGCCATATTCCTCATAGTTAGATAAGTGGGCAAAAACCATTTGTAAACTGCCCAGACGCTTTCCTGATCCGGCAGTACTCCTTTAGCTTTAGCTTAGCATAAAACACTGTAAGTGAATAGTAACAACTAGCATTGTGAGAAAAAAGTCCATAAAACTCACTCAGTAGTGATACTAATGATACTAATTCTGCTTAGTGACCTCAATAATCATATCGACTGCAAGTGAAAATAAAAACATGAAGAAATTAAAGGTACTATTTTAGACTCTGGACTGCTTTAAGACAAAGAGCAGTTGTAAGCCTCCGCTGAACAGAGCAAGGACATGACGCAGCGGCCCCAAAGACGCCCAAGTCCTTAAAAACCAATACAGGCTACTAGACTAAAACTGGTAACGATTTTTGAAGATAATCTCTGTGCAGCTCCTGACTTTATGTTAGTTTTCATCATCTGTGACGTTTGCAAACAACGTTCAGCTACGCGACTACAGAAGTAGGTCTCCTTGTGTTCAGTCTGACTGGGAAAAAAAAGAGACTGAGCTTCCGGCCTGTGCTGTATCAGGTGTGTGAGGGGAAGACAGCGACATAACAGAAAGTTCCCGAGGTAAGCAATAAATATCGGTAATAATAGTAAATGCATAAATATGCCACAAAACGACGGTTTATATAATTTTTATTTTAAAAAACGTTTAATACCTTGTTATTTTCTCTCAGAATTATACATACAGGTACCGAAAAAAAGTACCAGTATCGTTAAAGTAGTATTATCAAAAAATATTTAACGGTACCCAGCCCTAGTGAGGAGAGGTGAACAATAAACAGTAAAAACTAAAATAACCAAAGTGAAGTTTCTATTTCATGATAGTGTAAACTGCTGAAGACTGATGGATGCTTCTGTAATTCTTAAAGTTGCATTATTGCCAACAATCATCCAGACAGATTTCTGTAAATGTAGTTTCCTGGATGTAATTACATCCAGTAATACCCGGGGGGGAGGGAGGTCTAGCCGGCAAACCTCTCCTCCGGTGTCATTACCCATCTCCACACATTTAGACACTTAGGATCCAGGGCGGGGGATGGCGGGCCGCCCCCCACTCTTTTTAAAAGCATCTTACTACAACACGCATCAACACCACATTGGAGCAGGTGGGGGGAGACTTGGGGTCTTCACACACCCCTGTTCTCTGCTCGCTGCCTGGGGCCTGGAGTGGAGCGGGCCGTCTGGTCGGGGTCTGCGGTGGGGGGCTGCTCGGCTGCGGCGGGGTGCGCGGTGGTCTGCTTATCCCCACTTCAGTAAGGGAGGGACCATCTTCTGGATTTCAGGGCCGGCTTCACCCTTAGGGCGCTGGTCCCTGGTCCTGAACATAGAGAGTGCATGGGGAGCGAGAGTGGGTGTATAGCATCTATTGTGTGTCTTGGTATGTTTGCAGGAATGTGTGTGTGCACGCATGAGGGAGGGAGAGTGATTGTGTCTGTGTGTGACTGTTTTTCTGTCAGGTTTCGTGCCCCCCACCCCCCTTTTCTGTGACATGCTAGACCCTCCTCGGCAGAGACTATCCTCCCTGGCTGCGCCTCGGCATTGGTGGTGCCTTTCTCCGCTGGCGTATTGGGGTGTCTCGGGGTCTGGGGCTGGGGGCGTCTGCCTGCTCTTCTTCCTGTGGCTGCCTGGTGGGATCTGGGCCCTCGGGGGTGGTCGGACCTCTGCTGGGGCCGGTTCGCTCCTGGGTCTCGGGTCTCTGGTTCCGGGTAGATCTACCCTGGATGGACGGCTGCAGGCGGTGCCTGTGAGCTCCTAGCCGCGACCCCCCAGGGGCTCTAGCGCGGCGACTGCCGGGGGGCCCACGTGGGGTGAGCCTCTGCGCCCTCTGGGGGAGAGTTTAGCGACTGCCCTGATGGCGGTCTCCCTGGGGTGTCCGTGCCCTGGGTGGCCTCTGGACGTCTGGGGCCTGGACCTCCTCCGCGTCCTCCGTGGGCCTTGGGGGCGGGTCTGTGGCTCCTCGAACTTATTATTGAATGTTTCAATAGAGAAACCTTACATAAACAAGCGCGTATATATACACACAGGTGATCACAAGGTGCTCACATAAAGACGCACTCAGGTGTTTTCAGACACATTAACTGGGGCTGTGGTTGACACTGAACTCTCTTGAACTGGTGTATACGTATACATTTGAAGAATATCACAACTGTTGTATATTCATATGCTGTTTGTTGCTGTTGTATCTTTTCTCCCTGTTTTGTTTGTTTGTGCTTTATTTACAGGTCTAGAAGTGGACTCTTCACGTCTCTTGTTCTCTTTTTCTGTTTACTTTCTCCCCCATCCTTCTTTCTGTACCCTTCCCTTCACTTTCAGGCTCCGTGTCCAATCAACCATAACAATATTCTAATAAAGATTTTGGGGGTTATATTTAAACAAAAATCAGGAGGAGTTTTATAGCAGTGACTGTAACCTCTCACCTGAAACAGCAACACTGTTGGGCTTGTTTTTGGCACTCAGACATTATTCTGTTTGCTCCACAGCCGGACAGGACACGGGGTTAAAAAAAAAAAAAAAGTAGTTTCCTAATTCTTTAATACAGTAAGAAGTCTTAATGGTTGACTGTGGTCTCAGGGGAAGAGAGCCTGTCCCCCATGTGGGAGACCAGGCTCAATCCCCCATTCCACCATGTGTCCAGGTATCTTCCAACAAGGTACTGAAACCCCGTCTGTCTTCAGGTCCTTTGGAAAAGAGATTCTTGATCTCAGCGAGACATAACCTGAATCAATAAGGGTTAAAAACCCAAAACCTTCAGATCCAACCAGGCAGCGACGAGTCAGAGTCAAAACATCACAGAGAAACTAGATGAAGCATCACAGGTGAGAATTTAACTCGTTTTTAGTATAGTTCAGTTTGTGTTGAACATTTGAGATAACAGTAAATAAAATACAATACAGCTGTACTTTAAAAGTAACAACAGAAAATAAAGCCAAATAATAATAAACTCAAAAAGTCTAAACTAAATGTGAGTGATCCTAGTGATCAGATTCATCAGAACTTAGTGGAGGATGCTGATTTGAGCAGGGACCTGTGTAATAAGTGGTTTAATATTAAGCTAGGACCACTCTGTCCTTTATCTCACAGTAATTATAGGTCATGCTGTCACTGTCAGACTGTGAAGGAACCACTAGTTTCTATAAGACTGGATGAGTCAAACAGGAAATACAAGTCAAATGAAATAAATACATCTACACTCTAAAGTAAATACAAACAGGAACAAACTCACCTTTATCAAACTCATCTGGAATCTGCAGAAACAGGAGAACAAATAACACGAGTGAATTCAAAGGTTGTGTACGTAAGAAAAGACGAGAGACATTTATTGTTTTTATGTTCAGCGTCAGCAGTTACAAAGTTGATGTGCAGGTAATAAGTGCAATAAATATTTATATTGGAAAAAATCGTGATCTCAATTCTAAGAAAAAAATTGTGATTCTCATTTTATCCAGAATCCTAACAAACACTTAAAATACCTAAAGATGTTTTAAATTCTGGTATTTATTAAAGGTGTTTGTGTCTGATCTAAATCATACAGGATGTCAAACCTCATCTGAATAACCTAATCCTAACCTTCATACTGCTGACTCAAAAACAGTTAGTTAACCATACTGATACGGTATACTGGTATACGTACACAAACAAAAAAATATCCCCATTTAAAGACCTTGAATGAACAGAGTGTGTCATTGTTTTCTGATGACCTGTACACGGTAGGGATGTGAATCCCCACCACTGAAGTCGATTCGATTCGTATCTTGATACGCTCCCAGCGATTCGATACATTGACGATACGGTGGGGCCTCTGCCGATACGATTTGATACGATTCATCCCTGCTGGCGATTCGATACGATTCGATGCGATTCGATACGATTCACGATGCGAGTTGAACCGATTCAACACATCACAGAGAATTTTCAAGTCCACGTCTGTTTTTAAAAAATCATCATAATTACTTATCTCTCTTTCTCTGTGAAAGATTTATTTGATACTTTGTTTTTGATAAATCAATCAATTCTACTTTTAAAAATGCACTTCATTATGGTTCAGACAAGAGGACTGTTTTATTCAAATTCAAATTTTATTTGTCACATACACACTCATACACAGTACGATATGCAGTGAAATGCTTGTACGACTGCTGTTGAACCAAAAAAATAAAAAATTTATAAGAAGCAAGTAAGAAATAAAAAGCTGTGGTAACATTTTAAAAAAGAAGATAAAATAAGACTAAATTTAGCTTACAAAATAGAACAAATATAAAATTACCAAAATATATATAAGAAATGTAAAAACTTATTCTTAATAAATATTAAATCATCACCAAAAATGTTACATTTGTTGTTCGTCTCAACTGTTGCTGAATTTCCCAGAGGATTTTCCCCAAGGGATCAATAAAGTAAATCTCTACACTTTTTTAACAATTAATTGATATAGCCAATTTAAAAGATTAGGTCTCTTAAAAATAAATAATAAAAGATGTGAACCATTAATAAAGCTCTTTCCTCAGATCCTCCTTTAATTATTAGTGTTTTCTGTCTGTAATTTGACTAAACCACTTGTTAAACCTCCTCTAATCAACATTTCCAGCATTAACTCTGTGCATTGTGTAAATAACTCAAACATAGTGTCTCTAATACTGACTAACAGATTCTAGTGGCTAAAAGAGCATTCTGATTCTCTGATGTTGCTCATCTCCTCCTCACCTGTTCTTACCAGGTTTTCTAACTGCGCCACCTGGCTTCCGTAGATTTACTGATGGTGCGTTTAACAAAACGAGGACAAAACAGATAAACTATAAACTGATCAACCGGTTGAACGTGGAATCATTGCTGTTAAATAGCGGGACGGTTCTCCCCCGCGCTCCTCTGGGGAACGAGTTACAAGGACAGCAGCTGAGCCACGAAACCTCCGTTAAACGTCACGTGAACGTGCGCCGACTCGGTGGTGGACACACAAACACACACACGCACGCACACACACAGCGTTTGCAGCACCTGCAGCTCGCCCTGCAACCAGCATGAAGCTGCTCAGTATAAAAGTAGCTCATGAGAGGAAAAAGCTGGACACCCTGAACTAATCGATGCAACCATTGTTTTCACCGATGGGAGATGAGAGAGAGCGATACGTTGCGCAATTAGCAGTCAGCTGAGCCGATGCTCGCTGAAGCTACCGGTGCAGTCGGATTTTACACGTCATGATCGGACCACCGGTTCAGATCGGTGAATCTCCACATCCCTAGTACACGGAGCTCTCTCTGTATGGATCAGGTTTTAGAGATGGACCCTGAAGACTAAGAAAAGGATTCCGAGTCGTGGATCAGCTGATCGCTGATTTTTTACTAGTGGACATTTTGGTGCAACTCAGTTTAAAACAGTTAATTAAAGTCAAGCCTTTAAAAAAATCTCCAAGCATTTTCAAGGATTTCAGGCACCCTTAAGAACCCTGACCCCACCCCACCCCCCACCGCCCCACCCCCCGCTGTCATCACATGGTTTCATCTGGATTCAGACCTGCAGGAAAGTCTTTTAAAAACCTGCAGGCCTCAGAACTAACAGGTCGGTCCTTATTCAACCTGAAGCTGTAATAAGATGCTTAAACACCCTGCAGGACGAGACTTCCTCTGATACTAAAATCACCAAACAAATGGAGGCTTCAGTCTGAACCTGTTGACCCGAGACTCGACACCCAGAGACACGATGACACAGGTCAATTAACAGGAAGCATTCGTCACACGTTTGTCTCTTTGAGACCAATAAAAGGGTCCTAATGTGACAGAAGTGTGCCCTTTGAAGTGCCTGGTCCCAGAGCGACACCTCCAACAGTAGATCCTGTCTGAGGGGGGACGCGAAGGCGGACTACCAAACAAGTTCAACACAAAAGGCCCAACTGACCGCCTTTCTTCACCAGCCCCTGGAGATCTGAGGTTTGATGTTTTATCAATGTGACGCTGTCATTTAGCTGAGTCCAGAGCAGGATGATTAAATAAAATGATGTCAAGAAGGGATGAGTTACCTTTAGGGCCCCGCTACTAAAACACCTCCACTTAAAATCCACCTCCCAACGATCACAGGAACAATGAGGTCAACATGAAATGATTGTTGTAAAAAGTTTTTGATCACAAGCGCTCTTATTTTGACATGCCCCTTAAATACTGTCCATTTCCTCCCACTTATGAAGGTTAAACATTGCTGCTCCCTGAAAAGGCTGGAAAACGTTACCCCTCTGTCGTTTTAGTCCCATTTTAAAACTCATTTGGAATTAAAATGATAACTTCTCTGATTCTGTAGCAACACTTTGGGTCATGAGCAGCTCCTCTAAGAGGTCTGACGTGTGAGGCTCTCAGTTAGGTGTCGAGTGTGCCGTCGAGTCCCATCTGCCTCCAGACTGCAGCGTGACAATGAACCAAAGGGGAAAGTGGAGGTGGGAGAAGTGTGACCCTTCCTTTCTCACAGCAACACCTCCAACAGCATGAGTCTGCATCCAGTCACACGTCTGTCAGGCTCAGGAACATCACAACCACCTGAGAAGTGTGCACCTTACAGCAGCTTATAAAGCACACACAGCAGGACAAAAGGCCCACAATCAGCTGGTTTTATACAGCATTCAGTCCAGCTTTAGATCTGATCTGTACTAAGCAGCTGAAGCGTCGATCAAACAGCATCATGAAGCCGAGTCTGCTCTGATGACGTCAGTTGGTTCGGTGGAACGGTCAAAACTCAGGGTTTAACCACGTTTTCAAGCCTCTCCAGCCCCAGTGATTAACACACAACCAGCTCATACTTACTCAGAATGATCATTTATCTTCCTTGTCTCATAAAAGTTCATGTTTTTGTTCTAAAACCTATTTTTAGTTCCAGTTTCAAATAGAAATGCACTGACTCTGGATCTGAGGGCTGAAACTGATGAATGTTTTTTGTGCATCTCAGACCTGCTGGTACTAATTTTAAACATCTTTAAGAACTACCAGAAAATCATCTGTAGGGAAAAAGAAAAACTCTCCAGAAACCTAACTTCTCAGGAAATAGAAGGGGAAAAAAAAAAAAACGTTTCTTTTACAAACAACAGGCCGTCACAAGCTGTTGATGACACTTTTCTTTGAAACATCATCCATAAAACCATCAGGTGAACAAGAGATGATCAGAGTTTTCATCAACGAAGAGGATGGTGAACATGTTTTGTGACGCTCCTTTCTTCATGACTGTAAGGAGACGAG
This sequence comes from Callopanchax toddi, assembly GCA_006937965.1. Taxonomy (NCBI): domain Eukaryota; kingdom Metazoa; phylum Chordata; class Actinopteri; order Cyprinodontiformes; family Nothobranchiidae; genus Callopanchax; species Callopanchax toddi. The sequence continues at coordinate 1,920,214 of SSNR01000088.1, read as the reverse complement.
TGACGGTGAGGTCATTATGAAAATGTAAATTAAGATGGCGTCTGTGACAGGGTTTAGTAATAACTAATACAAAACTAAACTAAAGCAGCTGATAGATCTGTGTTAGCTTAGCATCCTGAGGGTGAACTCTAGATGTTTGCTGCCACCTACAGGTCTGAACAAGCAGCTGGTTTAAAGTAATCCCAGACAGGAGACTTTCTGGGTTTTGACAACTAGCTCCTTCATTTTTAGACCTCTGAGTCTAAACTGGTAAATCAGTCTGTGTGTGTTTACATTGCTCCACCTGCAAAATGTCAGAATGTCTCCTGTGTGAATAATTCACTTATCGATCGTTGGACTGGAACAGTTACATCTGTGGCCCAACCCTAGTCTGTGACCGAGTTAGAACAGGAATGGGACGGATGTTGTTTTATATAAAGGGACAGAAAATATGAGATTTTTCTTCTCTGCTCATTTTAATTCATATTTATTTTGTGTTGATTTACACATTCTGTTTTCTTTAAATAAAATAATTATTATTATTAAACGATAAGCTGGTCTGATGATCCGTTTGCTGCCTGACGCTTAAGGCCATACTCAGTAGCCAGGTAAACAATGTAGCTTTTAACGTTTTTTTTTAAAGCCTCTTAACAACGTTCCAACATAGTACAGCCATAAATATGTTGTGGAGATTTTAAAAAAACCCGAAAAAAAAAATCAATAAAGTATTTGTCCCGCAGTTCTCTAAAAACTTCAGCCAATCCTATCGTTTGGTCCGAACAATAGGATTGGACAATCCAGCTGTCTGTCTGCCGCATTTCCTCACTGCTTGGATTGGCATTAATCCGCCCGGACACATTTTGGGGCAGAACATCCCGGAAGTGAAAGTGAAAGTAGAACAGAGAGTCGGCGGGTGATTCCATTTTAAGATAAAAATACCAGAGTCCCCCCAAAAAACACATTTTCAGCTAGCAGAAAACTAAAAACGTTTGGGGGTGAAAAGAGGAAAAGCTGGGGGAACATTTTTGCGGCTGGAGTTAGACTCTGATTTGTCATCTTTGCAAACCGTGGTCCGATGTCGGCGGGAGGCTGGCTTATGGATTTTACCCGACGGGAGGGGTGAGTTTACCGAGACGTGTTTCTGTAAAATAGCTAGCGAGACCTCGTTTGTTTACCTGGCTATTGAGTATGGCTTTAAAGGCAGCAGGTAGAGGACACACCTGGTCAGAGCACTGATCATGTTGTTTACAGATTTAGAGCTTTTGTCCATTTTGGGGTCTTTAACAGGACAAAGGCCTCACTGATCTGTATGAGCAGAAACGTGTGCCATCGTGAACTGAATGTGAATAAGGTACATTCAAATATTCATAGTTCAGATAGAATCTGAATAGATTAACTTGAATAAAAGAATTTAATCTGATCTGAAATCAAATGTATTAATTTGTAAATGATTGTCACTGAATTGGAATTGAATTGAATTTTTTGAAACTGGATTTTATCCTATAGAAAATTCAGCTCAAACACTTTCAGTTTCACTTCTTGAATTCAGTTTTCTGGGTCACACATCCGGGTCCTCGAGAAGTTACAGAATAATCAAGGTCAGATTGACCAGTGAGCCTGGTCTAAACTAGGACTTGAGTCTGAATCAAGTCCAAGTCATGTGACTCGAGTCCACGCCTCTGCTAAACGGCTCTTTGATGAATGAAACATAACATATGCCTATTATGTGTGTAACCTGTCCGTCAGAAGCTAAAAATGATCAGCATCCTTTCCCCTGTTGGCCACGCCCACCACATTCTGCACCTGGTCACTATAGTTACACACTCCTCTCAGCATAACAGCATCATAAAATTAAAAACGACTAAATGATCTTCACATTTTAATATAATCAGAAAGACGAGCAGGGTTTAGTTAGTTTTAAAACTGGTGAATATTCTGTACGCGAGCGTGACACGAGAAGGAGTTATAACTCAACATCGTGTGAAGGTGTTTCTGTAATGTGAGGGAGAGAAACGTTTCTGCAGCACAGAAGCATCTGGTGACTGACTGTCAATCAAACTGTGAAGTGTGAACGCAACTGTGGGCTAGAGTGCACGGCGCACGCTGTACACTCAATGCACGCTCTGCTCAACGCAGCCCTCACTCCACTGAGGACTTGAGTCAATGCATTGAGGCAGGGCCTGTGGTTGATGGAGTCTTCTGATTGGTCGGTTCCTGTTCTTTCTCTCTCCTCCCTGAAGATCCCTGCTGTGTTGATTTGGATCAAAGACATGCAGGGAGTTTTGGTCAAGCAGCAATTGGTGTCCATTTCTAACTTTTTGACCTAAAGAACTTTCTTAAAGGATTAATACTTTTTTACAACTAAATTTGACTAAAACCTTTTTGAGTTGACTAAAACTCTCACATATTGAAACAACTAAAATGACTACAACCAATCAGCATTTTCATCCAATAGACTAAGACTAAAACTAAGATGGCTGCAAAACCGGATTTTAAATATTTTTGGGCATCCTTGAGAAAACAAAAGGAGATGCAGCAAGGGTGCAGAAATAGTGCTGCACGTCCAGCTCAGCGGACTGAGGTGCTGCTGTCCTCTGACCTGTGTCCCAGGGAAGGAGGCGTGTCTGGATCGACCGGCGGGCCCCTCGCTCCGTGATGCACACTGCGGTGCGTGCTCCCAGGCGCGCCCCCTCCCTCTGAACAGAGGTCGGCACCGAACCGCTCACGCCAACGGCACCTGCCCTGGGTGTGGATGTGGACCATGCTCGTTTTAATCTGCACTCCCTGCTGAGAATGTGTTCCCGTGGCTACGCCTGCTCTCACGTGTAAAGGGTTCCATCGGTTATTCATCTACAGTAAGCACCACACCCACTGGTGACATCATTCAGTGCTGATACAGTCCCTAGAAATAGAAGTAGAGCTAGCCAGAACAGGAGAGACGCTGCTGCAGACTGGTGGCAGACAAGCTACTAATCTTCAGGTATTTAAAACAACTGTTGATCTAAAAAGTCACCTGGCCTAATGTTTTAGAACTCTGTATGACCTAGGGCTGGGTGGTAAACTGATAACGTACCATTATCAAATTTTATACCTCTTTTTTTTTTTTTTTTAAATTTTATACCTCTAACGACGTCATTTTGCCCATAACTGTATGTCCGGGATTTAAAAAAATAAAAAGATGTGAGTAGGTTGCGGATGTCCGTGTCCCTTTAAGAAGCTGTGACGCGGACTAATTGACTAGTCACCTGACTCCCCCATCCAGTTTTTAACAAGAAGGAAAAACAAAGAACTGGAGAATAATTCAAACATGAAGCAGGGGGCTCGTTGCTCTGTGTCGCTGGCGGGCCGTTCGTGGCTGCTGGTAACTGAACGCCACTTAAGGCAGCTCTCTGCTCGGTGTCAGAAATAACAGCAGGACATGTGAGGGGCTACAAGCTGGAGCGTGTCAGCGGTAGATTTGGTTGAGCAGAAGCTTGTTTGTAGAAAATTGTTCATTCATCATTTGACAACATGATGGATTCAGCAAGGAGGATGTGATGAAAACAAGACAGAAGACAAACTGCAGAAAGACTAACAACAAGTCATGGTAACACGTCCTCCACCTGCAGTTCAACCACACTTTATAGAGAACCTGATCACCTAACAACTCTAATGTGACAATATTCACATGATGCAGCTCTCTGTAATATCATCTGTAGAATAGAACAGATTGTACCTTAAATATTTGTGTTTTCAGGAAATTTTAGTCTGTGGTGCAATTATGCTGCTACAGCCCCATCTAGTGGACAACAGGTAGTTATCATCCATTAATTGTTATCGAGGTGAACTCCTCAATATATCGTGATACTGATTTGAAGCCACATCGCCCAGCCTTCTAATGACCTGTTAGTAAACCTTTAGCATGGGACTGTTGGTTCAACTGAACACCACCTGGATCACCACGCTACTGTACGTACTGCTGCTGCAGCACGAACGCCATGACATAAACTAACGCCTCATGCTTCAACTGTTAGCTTACAAAGAGTAGTTTAGAACTGGAAGGTTAATATGAAGCTATACTGTGATAGTCATTCAATAAATAAACAGTGATGCTAGTTTTGTCTCTGATTAAACACAGAAATTACATTATTTCTGATCCATCACACCTGTCTGTTCATACAGTAGAGAAAATAGCATTTAGATCCAACACAGATTTTTATGATTCCCCCTTAAATAGAGAGGAGAGGTCAGTAATGTTCATTGTGTGAACGCCTCGATCTAAAAAAAAAAATAAAAACATGAAAAATGGCTACTGTATTTTCCCCATGGTATGCAGTGTGTGTGTGTGTGTGTGTGTGTGTGTGTGTGATGAGTAAACTCACCTTATGTCCTTGTTCATCCACTGAATTTTTTCCTAAAATAGAAACAAAACAGCAGTTTACCGAGTGTTTATCAGAGGAAACTGTAGCACCTCAGTGTCTCTAGTAATGGAGAAGCGGCGTATCGAGATCTCATGATGTACATCCAGATATTTCTCGTTGCTACCGCTCATGACCAGATTGTCCAATAAGCTTTATCGGCACATGAGGAACCTTTGGAGCAAATAGCTCTGAAAGTGAAACTCAAAACCAACCGCTGACGCTGCAGCTCGTCATCACGTAAACACGACACAGGAATACACATTTAATCAGCTTCACTCTTCACCAGAAATCACCCTGGTTTAATGTAAACTCAATAAAAAGACAAATACTGTTATTATTCCTGCCTCCCTCCATCTATTCTGTAGAGACACACAGGTAGCAACAACAACACAAAGCCTTCATGTGGAATCAACCAAGCATCAAATCTAAAGGTCTGTGGTATGGATGTACATAGTTAACCGGTTAACTGCCGTTAATGACGTAACTGAGTATAATATTTATGACCGGTTGACTGAAATTGATGTATTTCGCTTGGGTGTAATATGTTTCTGTGCCACCAGAGGGCGGAAGAGCGCTGCTATCAAAATCGGTAATTGTCAGATGATTTAGCGCATTGCATCATGGGATGGATGAGTGTAAACAACAGAAGACGCTACGGTCGCTGTGTGTGTTGTGAGCTTATTAACCTGCAGAAACTGGTACACTCGTGTTGGGCTGCCTGCCAGATCACAAGAAGCAAAAACTTGATGACAACGCGACTCATACGCTCACAATGGCGCAGGGGTGTGTGTGTGTGTGTGTGTGTGTGTGTGTGGTGAACAGGTAGGTCACCTGTCTGACAAAGACCGATTTCATGCATCATTTATGGTTTTTAAATGGCTGGTACTATTAAGAGTAAATTGTTTAATAAAAAGAAATGTCAGTAATTATTTAGTTCACTGTAAGGAAACTCGTGTTTGAAAAAGTGCGGCCTCCAGAATGAGCTTATAACCACGCAGGAAGTGCTGTGTACTTGATGTCAGACATCCCGCCCGCTGCGCAGCAGGTCCAGACCGTACAGCTTCTGTCTCTCGTTCCACTCGTTGTTTCTTAATGTTGAAACGAGTGTGCTACTTTGTTGGGAATCCAAATTATATTAAAGAACGGATGAAAAAGTGTTTGTGTTATTTGTGAGGCAAAGCAAAGGTGCGTGTGTGTCACGGACGCGGCAGCGGGGGTGGGGTTACGGTCGGTGGCATGATTTCACGGTTAAAGGCATACTCAGTAGCCAGGTAAACAATGCAGCTTTTAACGTTTTTTTAAAGCCTCTTAACAACGTTCCAACATAGTATAGCCATAAATATATTGTGGAGATTTAAAAAACCCTGAAAGAAATCAATAAAGTGGTTGTCCCGCAGTTCTCTAAAAACTTCAGCCAATCCAGCTGTCTATCTGCCGCATTTCTGCACTGCTTGGATCCACCAATAATCCGCCCGGACACATTTTCCGTCTGAACATCCCGGAAGTGAAAGGAGGACAGAATTAGCGAATTAGCCGTGGGTTAGAGCTTCCATTTTAAGATAAAAATACCAGAGTCCCCCCAAAAAACACCTTTTCAGCTAGCAGAAAACTAAAATCGTTTGGAGGTGAAAAGAGGAAAAGCTGGGGAAAAGTGAAGTTAGACTCTGCATTGTTATCGTCGCAAAACGGGGTCCCATCCTGGGGGGAGGCTGGCTTGTGGATTTTACCCGACGGGAGGGGTGAGTGCACTGAGTCGTGTTTCTGTAAACTAGCAAGCGAGACCTCGTTTGTTTACCTGGCTACTGAGTAGGGCTTTAACCGGTTATTGACCATTAAAAGCATCAATAGCTGGTTAAACAAAATCTTGGGAAACCTGCATCCCTAGTTTGTGTTGAGAATCATTTCTAAGAATCATTTTAACTCAAAAGGAAACCCTGGGTTTCACTGAAAAGATTATTTTTCTCATCTTAAGATTTGAATTCTAAGCGGCCCCAGCAGACCATTCCACAGACTGGAAAGAGGTCTCTCCTTAAAACAGGTGTGATATGAGCCCACTTCCTGGTGGACTCGATGATAGCTGTGTAGAAGTGTACCATCATCTCTTGACAGGTTGAGTTTTTTCAGCTGCAGCAGAAAGAACATCCTCTGTTGTGCCTTTTTTATGAGGGAAGTCATGTTGGTCTGCCATTTGAGGTGGTGGGAGATGATGGTACCCAGGAAGCTGTATGATTGAGTGTTAATGATAAAGATTGGAGCCGGGTGCCTGAGTTCTTCCTGAAGTCTGTGATCATCTTTACTGCTTTGACTGTGTTTAACTCCAGGTTGTGCATCAGGACATCAACATCTGTAAGCTGACTCCTCCCCTCTAGATATGAGCCTGATGAGGGTGGTGTCGTCTGCAAACTTAAGCAGTTTAACAGACCGGTGGCTGGAGGTACAGCTGTTAGTGTACAAAGAGAAGAGCAGGGGTGAGAGGACACAGTGTTGAGGGGCACCGGTGCTGATGGTTTGTGGGTTGGAGGTGCACTTCCCCAGCCTCACACGATGCTTCCTGTCAGACAAGAAGTCTGTGATCCACCTGCAGATGGAGTCAGGCACGTTAAGCTGAGACAGCTTGTCTTGCAGCAGGGCTGGGATTATGCCATTAAAGCTGAAATCCACAAATAACATTCTGGTGTAACTGCCAGGTGAGTCCAGGTGCTGAAGAACAAGCTGAAGAGGCATCGTCTGCAGACCTGTTGGCTCTGTAGGCAAACTGCAAGGGGTCCAGGAGGGGATCAGTTATGGATTTGAGGTGTGACAGAACCAGTCTCTCAGGGGACTACATGACCACAGACGTCAGGGCGACGGTTCTGTAATCAATAAGTTCTGAGGTTCTGGTTCTTTTTGGGATGGGAACATTAAAAACACTGAGATCCAGATTGCCCTTCTTCAGAAGGAGCATCACCACTACAGCTGTTTAAAGAGCAAATTGCAGGGGTTTTTTTTTAATTCAGATAAAATGTTTTCCAAAAATACTATTTGAAACGTTTATTGAAGGTATTTTGTTTTACAATACATTTTTTAACACCATTTTTATAGTCAAAAGTGTCCCCTTTCAGCAAAGCTTCTAAAAACGCTTTATTTAAAAATCTCCAGTTCCAGAACTTCAGACCGTCCTCTCGTTCAGCTCCTCCGTCAAAACCCCAAGGTGTTCCCGGGCCAGACTGAAAATGGATTTTCTCCATCATGTCCTCTGCTAATTACCAACTTTATTAAGTAATTGTAAATATTTAAAGATGTATCTGTGTCACAGCCAGCATCAAAATCATAACTTTTATCTTGAGATAAGAAGGCCACTCCCCTCCAGCAGCGTTGCCAAGTTGGAGACGTTTAAGTATTTTTACACAAATTCCAGTCAACAAAGGGCTCAAATTATCATATTAATGGAATTATTGATCGTACAGGGTGCTAAAATATCCTACAAAGACAGTAATTATCATACATTCTGCAACACTCTGCAGCACCACTTAGCGTAGAACTCCCTTGAGTTACGTCACAACTGGAGATTTTTAAATAAAGCGTTTTTAGTAGCTTTGCTGAAAAGTGGCACTTTTGACTAGAAAAATGGTTTAAAAATGTACTGTAAAACAAAATACCCTCAATAAATGTTTCAAATTGTATTTTTGGACAGAATTTTATTGGAATTAAAAAAACTGCAATACGGAGAAGACCACAGGGCGGCGCTGTACGCTGATGATATTTTGGTCTATTTAAATAATCCTTCCAATTCTTTCCCCAACTTAATGACCATCCCAGAAAAATTTGGTAATTACTCAGGATATAAAATAAATACAAAAAAAACACAAACTTTGGCTATTAATTATCAACCCTCAAAGCAACTTAGAGATAAATTTCATATTAAAGCGGCTCTCTGGAGCATTTTTCTCTGTATCAAAGTTTTCTAAATGTTTTAAATGATATTTCAGGTCTAAACTATGATCTATGGGTTGAGTTCCACAACATCTGTCATTCTGATGAAGACCCTCCTTCCTCCTAGAGCCCCCTTTCCATTATTTCTTGCCGCCGACATTTTTTAGCCAATGAAATTCAAATGTCTGAATTCTCTCAACATGCACGCGCATCGACCAAACCTGTACCAGTAGGGGGCGCTGTCGTACAGGACGCTCCGTGTGTTTCTCTGCCGTCTCAGCCGTTCACTGAGGACTCACGGCTCATTTCTACTAAAAACCTACCCATTCTCCAGATAAAGACGGATTTATTTTTAAACCTTTCACCTCACAGAATGGCAAGGCTTGACAGGGATACGCGTTTATTTTGGTCAGAAAGTTCATCCAGGGCCGAGTCAAGTTCAGCTTCAGAGTCCAGCAGCAGCTCACTGCTAACAGAGAGCTAACTGATTTACTGGCTCATCCTGAGTTTCCCCTGAAACTAATAAATATATTTTGTGTATTGACCGTTTTTAGATTAGTTAAATAAATTGTTATTTTTTTATGGAAACACGTCTCTGTCTGCTACTCTGTAGATGATCATGTAGCCTTTTTATCAGGGAAGATTAAACCCTCCCGTTTAGCGTGTAAGCTTAAAAGGTCACATTTGCAAATTCCCTATTGCACCTTTAAAAATAGCATTATTTATTATTTTCTACGTGAGCTCAGTCTTTTGGCTTAAAAAATTTGGATTAATTAAGAAACTATTTTAAAGACCCCAAAAAAATTGCTTCTAAAAATACGTCGGGTGATGGGCTCGGGCTATCGCTGATGGTCCAGCCCTACTTTCAACACCACCAAACAGACTCTCAGACAGAACTGGTTTTAAAGCAATAACAAATGTTTGTGGCTCATATTTACAGCAACAGGCAAAAATCATCAGACTCACCAAATATGTAGACAACGCTGACCGCTCCACCCAGCCCCATGATCCCCGCCAACCGTAGCACCATTTTCTTGGCGTAGGCGGAGTTCTCCTTCTGCTTCTTGTTGTCAGTCTGCTCTCCATCCTTCTGGCTCTGCCCTCCTTCTGGGGGCGGCTGGCCCTGAACAAATAAAACTAATTATACTTCATCTAAAGTGTGAGTGAAAGACAGAGCTGTGATGGATAATGTTAACTGGGACTCAACAGACAGAAAGGCAAAGCTTTGTTGCTCCTGTCAGAGGACTACTTTCCGTTTCTAGAGACTCCTCTCACTTTAAAGGATGTCACTGATGGGTGTGGTCCTTACTGTAGATAAATAACTGATAGAATGCCGCCTCAAAATGACCATGCACTGATGGACTGTCTGGTTTAAAACAACTTGCTAACATTTTATTAACAATATAATTTAAAATGCAGTACTAACAGCTAGAGAGAAGATTATAAACACTCAGGGCTTTAGAGTGCGACCATTTTGGTCACAACCTAATTTCCCAAAGGTGCGGCTAAAAAAAATCCTACGTGCAACCTAGGAATTTCCCAGGACCAAGGATTGAAGAAAAAAAAAAAAACTCTTCGACACTGAAGGTCTCCATGTGGTCCAACAACACACACATTAAAAATATAAATCTTAATGGTCACATTGACGCTGAACGAGTCCATGTTCTGGAACGGGGCTGGGGGGAGAATTACAGCGTTAAACTCTGCAGCACAGCAGCTCCAGAAGTGAGACTAAAACAGCAGCAGCTGTAGTCAGATTGTCAGAGTGCAACGACGAGGATGATGATGATGTAGATTTAATGAAAGAAATACAGCTCAGGAGCAGGGGCATCGGACTGGGGGGGGGTACTGCATACCCAGGGCCCACTGCAGGGAGGGGCCCTCAAAAGTTTGGAATTAAAAAGTTTTTTGAAGTGTTTTTTTTTTTTTTTATCATAAAGAAATTGGCCCAGCTGGCTGAATGAAGTTGTTGAGAGACTTAACTTTACGTTAACAACGATTACAGATTTTCTCTGAGATCCACTACCCCTCTAAAAATGTGAATAATGTTTCAGTCCACACCTGAGCCTGAGCGTTTGCACACGTAATTAACGTGGCCTCGCTCGCAACGCTGCAAGGTCACGTTAATTACCTGTGCAAGATTAAGATTATGTTGTGGTTTCTGTTCAGGTGATAAAATACATTTGTGGTGTTGGAGTCTGTTTTTTGGACCGGAAACCGGCAAACTTTACAAACAACTGTTGTCTGGTCCACATCAGTCTTTTTATATTTAAACCACATCCATGAGACAGAAGTTGTCCCTTTTCTAGGAACAAGCTCCTCGGTTTGGGTTAGCTGTTATCCTATTGACCCTGGTCTAAACGAGTCTGCTACCGTTTATGTTTTGCTGCATGGCGCGTGCATGGGCATGCCGTAAAGTGCATTATGATGTAAATCACTGCCATAAAACTCCTTACCGTGGCGTAAATGATAGAGCTTTTTTTTTTACGATAGACATTTTCTATTTCGTCTGGACGATAGACATTTTCTAATGTCCAGATGAAATATTTCGTCATATCGCACAGCCCTAGTTAAGACATTTATGCAAAACATGAACGTTTCCTAAAATGTTTTTAAGTTTCAGCTCATTGAAGCACTTTAAATATTTTTTCACTAGGCTATCCATCTGGTACAAATCAGCTTCAAATAAAGAGCTTTGTGTTTACTAGATTGTTATATCATTTAGAAGTCAATATTACTTTTATGGACAGAGATTTTTTAAACGTGAACCTGTAAAACTGTGACATTAACCTAAGTTTTGTGTCGGTGCACCTAAGAAAAAAAGGCACACCGGTTCAACCGATGCAAAGAGTTAGTCTAGAGCCCTGCACTGTTTATGAAAAGAAAAAGATTAAAATATGTTTGTCAGGATTCAGGAACATAACTGTTAGGCTGATCAAATATAGGGGAAGATATAAGGGGAGCGGTCCTTGCAACTATGGCAACCAGATCCAGAAGATACAGGTGGTCACCAAGTGGAACCAGGGATCTGCAAAGTATACTGAGAAGTCTAAATATACAGTCACAACAAATAAGAACCATGGACATCTTCTGTCATTTTTAAGGTTTATCAGGGTCTCAAGTGATGAGTCACATTCTAACTTTGACCCTTTAACAAACAGAAAATACTAAATTGAAGATCCTGGGAATGGTTGGACTGAATGAGGAGAGGGTGGGGTCCTGGTCTAACCTTCAAACCAAACAAACCTTGACCACATGTCCTCAGGGCTAAAGGAAGCCTGGCAGAATCACTTCACTATGTGAGAGAAGACAAGCATGTCTGTATGTCCGCCATACAGACAGAACAGACTAAAACGAGCACATCAAATAAATTAATTCCAACGGGGAAAGAAAACTCGCCTTAGATATCCAAATATGAAGAGGTAACCTTTAGCTAGCTGTCGGTGCTTGGAGGTAGGGTTGATTTAATTCGCGCGGACAGCTCAGAAGGGCGGAGTTAACAGTTAGAACTCACGAATTACGGCATCGTCGCCAACTGAGCGGAAAACCGAGTGCACCTCACCTGACTCTGCTGCTGCTGGAGTCGCTCCTGGAGGATAGCCTGAGCTAGTCCGTCTGTCGCACCGCCCGGCCCAGCTGGCAACTTGTCCGTAGAGAGTGTCCGGATGACTTCCATCACTGCCGGCGTATAGGCACCTGCCGCCCCGGTCCTGAGACTCAAGAGGCCGCGGCTCGCTCGGATACACATGGGGAACACAGACGACATCTTGGATTGTAGCTGCCGGCGAGCGTGTGTGACGCAAGACTAAAGGACAAAGGACAGTGATTGGCTCGGCTCGTGTTGACGGGACGGTACGAAGCCCAATCAGGGAAGCGATTGGTCACGTGGTCTGGAAAAAGGACGGGCCTTACAAAATCTGGACCAATCAGAAATAAAAGCGAGTCTGACCTTCGTTTGCGACACAAAACCGCCATGATTGTTGATGGCAAAGTGACCTAAGCATAGATATCATATATATGATATAGATATCATATATGTGATATCTATAGCCCTAAGTGTATCCATCTGAATGAATTATGTTGATTTAAATATTTTAATACAAGTCCAGAAAAACTTAAGGAAATACAAAAAAGAACAAAATTTGTATGTAAAAGATTTATTACATTTATTACAGAGCCAAGGAATGAACAATTCCCATTAAAAAAAGAAAAAACTGAAAGATAAAAAGTATAGCATTTGTTACTTAGGTACGGAAGCGTTGTACTGCCAGAGCTGGAAAAAAAATAAAAGAGCAGAATCTCGTTATAACAAGATATAGAACTCTTTTTTTTTTTTTTTTACCCCGTGTCTTTAGAGCAAACAGAATAATGTCTGAGTGCCAAAAACAAGCACAACAGTGTTGCTGTTCCAGGTGAGGCATTACAGCCACTGCTATAATGCATAACCTGACTTATATTTAAATACAGCTTTAAAAATCTTTATTAGAATATTTTAATGGTTGATTTGGATCCCAATGGACTCGGAGCCTGAAAGGAAGGGGAAGGGTACAGAAAGAAGAGTGGGGAAGAAAGTAAACAGAAAAACAAGAGAACGAGAGACATGAAGAATCCACTTCCAGACCTGCAAATAAAGCACAAACAAACAAACAAGCACACAAAACAGGGAGAAAAATACAACAGCAACAAACAGCATATGAATACACAACAGCTGTCATATCCTTAAAATGTATACGGTAAAGACTAATTCAAGATGAGTTCAGTGTCAACCACAGCCCCAGTCAATGTGTCTGAAAACTCCTGAGTCCGTCTTTATGTGAGCACCTTGTGATCACCTGTGTGTGTATATGCGCGCTTGTGTATGTAAGGTTTCTCTATAGAAACATTCAATAATAAGTTTGAGGAGCCACAGACCCACAGCCCAGAGGCTCACCCCGTGTGGGTCACCCGGCAGTCGCAACGCTAGAGCCCTGGGGGTCGCAGCGAGGGGCTCACAGGCACCGCCTGCAGCTGGCCATCCAGGGCAGATCCAGCCGGAACCAGAGACCTGAGACCCAGGAGCAAACCGGCCCCAGCAGAGGCCCGACCGCACCAGGGGGCCCAGATCCCACCAGGCAGCCGCAGGGGGGAGAGCAGGCAGACACCCCCAGCACCCAGCCCCAGACCCTGAGACACCCCAATACGCCGGCGGAAGAAGGCAGCACTCAATGCCAAGGCGCAGCCAGGGAGGATAGTCTCAACAGAGGAGGGCCTAGCATGTCTCAGAAGGGGGGGGGGGGGG
>SSNR01000088.1:1863892-1896371 GCA_006937965.1 Callopanchax toddi | reverse complement strand
GAATTGGCAATATATATATATATATATATATATATATATATATATATATATATATATATATATATATATATATATATATATATATATATATATATATATATATATATACATATATATATACATATATATACGTGTGTGTGTGTATGTTATGTATGGTATGTATTAGGGCTGTCACGGTAACCGCACAAATGAAATATCGCGATATTAAGAAACCTACCGCGCTGCATGACGGGCCCTGGCGCTGATGTTTAATGCGGACCTCCTCGCGTGAGGGAGTGTTTGAGGTCCAGTTCTATGTGTGCGCTCGGCTCGTGGAGCAGATTTTGCGAGTCAACAAGCCTCCACAGCTTATAAACGCTACTCTGATAGAACATTACAACAGAAAGTGTAGTTAATCCATATCTGATCGCGTGCTGAGCACCGGATTGCAAAGGGACGTTTGAGCGGATCAGGTCTGACACCTGATGGCGGACCAGTGCTCTGCTGCTGCAGAGCGCAGGACGTCTGGATCACAGGTCTGTGCTCAGCAGAACCTCAGTCTGGGCTGCAGGTATTGGTGGAGATGCAGCTAGTTCTGCATCCTTGGTTCGAATTATTAGTGGGGACAATTCAGTGATTGCCTATGACGGTCTGATGGCGCGCGCGCGCAAACCTGTCAGAATGACCGGCGCCCTTCAGATCTTTCCGTCAGAGTTAAAAAAAAACAAAAAACTGTTAAATACCGGAAAACTCCGGTTAACGCGACCCTGATCCCCTGACACGGTGGCGTAACAACCAAGAGCGATTCCCTTTGCTCTCCAGAGTCGCACGCAAGTACATGTGTATTTGCGCAACGAGCGCACCTTCCGAGATGGTTTTCAGTGTCGCTGGAAATGTTGTCACCCCTCTCAGATCCTGTCTGAAACCGCATAAGGTTAACATGCTGGTTTTCCTTGTGCGTAACAAGGACATGAAAGAGCTATAAATCACCGTTATTTCTGTGTGTGAAAGTGAAATGATAGTGCCCTCCCGCGCCAGGTTAATCTTATTTTATATACTTGATTTTAACAAAACGGGCGCTTTTTTATTTTTATTTTATTTTAGTAATTTACAAAGAAATGTGCTAAATAAATAAAGTGCTGCAATAAAATCGCACACCGCAATATTGAGCCGCCCTGACTCACCGCAGGGGGAATTCCTCAACCGCGACAGCCCTAGTATGTATGGTATGTATGTATGGTATGCAATGTATGGTATGTATGTATGGTATGCAATGTATGGTATGTATGTATGGTATGTATGGTATGTATGGTATGCATGGTATGTATGTATGGTATGCATGGTATGTATGTATGGTATGCATGGTATGTATGTATGGTATGCATGGTATGTATGTATGGTTTTTATGTATGGTATGTATGTATGGTATGCATGGTATGTATGCATGATATGTATGGTATGTATGTATGGTATGTATGTAATGCATGGTATGTATGGTTTTTATGTATGGTATGTATGCATGGTATGCATGATATGTATGTTATGTATGTATGGTATGAATGGTATGGTATGTATGTATGGTATGGTATGTATGTATGGTATGGTATGTATGTATGGTATGGTATGTATGTATGGTATGTATGGTATGCATGGTATGCATGTATGGTATGTATGGTATGCATGGTATGTTTGTATGGTATGTATGGTATGCATGGTATGTTTGTATGGTATGCATGGTATGTATGTATGGTATGCATTGTATGCATTGTATGGTATTTATGGTATGCAATGTATGGTATGCATGGTGTGCATGGTATGTATCGTATGTATGGTATGCATGGTATTTATGGTATGCATGGTATGTATGTTATGTAAGATATGTAAGATATGTATGGTATGCATGGTATGTATGTATGGTATGCATGGTATGTATGTATGGTATGTATGTATGGTATGCATGTTATGTATGTTATGTATGTATGGTATGTATGGTATGTATGGTATGTATGGTATGTATGTATGGTATGTATGTATGTATGGTATGTATGTATGGTATGTATGTATGGTATGTATGTATGGTATGTTTGGTTGGTATGGTATCTTATGTATGTCATGTATGGTATGTATGTATGGTATGTTTGGTTGGTATGGTATCTTATGTATGTATGTATGGTATGTATGGTATGTATGGTATGTATGGTATGTATGTATGGTATGTATGGTATGTATGGTATGTATGGTATGTATGGTATGTATGGTATGTATGTATGTTATGTATGGTATGTATGTATGGTATGTATGTATGGTATGTAATGTATGGTATGTAATGTATGGTATGCTATGTATGGTATGTATGGTTTGTATGGTTTGTATGGTATGTATGTATGGTATGTATGGTATGTATGGTATGTATGGTATGTATGTATGTATGGTATGTTTGGTTGGTATGGTATCTTATGTATGTCATGTATGGTATGTATGTATGGTATGTTTGGTTGGTATGGTATCTTATGTATGTCATGTATGGTATGTTATGTATGGTATGTTATGTATGGTATGTTATGTATGGTATGTTATGTATGGTATGTTATGTATGGTATGTTTGTATGTATGGTATGCATGGTATGTATGTTTTGTATGTTTGGTATGTATGGTATGTATGGTATGTATGGTATGTATGTATGGTATGTATGTATTGTATGTATGGTATGTATGGTATGTATGGTATGTATGTATGGTATGTATGTATGTATGGTATGTATGTAGGTATGTATGTTGGTATGTATGTATGGTATGTATGTATGGTATGTATGATATGTATGGTTGGTATGGTATGTATGATATGTATGGTTGGTATGTTATGTATGGTATGTTATGTATGTATGTTATGTATGGTATGTTATGTATGGTATGTATGTATGGTATGGATGGTATGTATGGTATGTATGGTATGTATGTATGGTATGCATGGTATGTATGTATGGTATGTATGTTATGTATGTATGGTATGTATGTATGTATGTATGGTATGTATGTTATGTATGTATGTATGTATGGTATGTATGGTATGTATGGTATGTATGGTATGTATGGTATGTATTGTATGTATGGTATGCATGTTATGTTTGTTATGTATGGTATGTATGTATGGTTTTTATGTATGGTATGTATGTATGGTTTTTATGTATGGTATGTATGTATGGTTATGTATGGTATGCTATGTATGTATGGTATGTATGGTATGTATGTATGGTATGTATGGTATGTATGGTAGGTATGGTATGTATGGTATGTATGTTATGTATGTATGGTATGTATGTTATGTATGTATGGTATGTATGTTATGTATGTATGGTATGTATGTTATGTATGTATGGTATGTATGTATGGTATGTATGTATGGTATGTATGGTATGGTATGTATGGTATGTATGTATGGTATGTATGGTATGTATGGTATGTATGGTATGTATGTATGGTATGTATGTATGTATGGTATGTATGTATGGTATGTATGTATGGTATGTATGTATGTATGTATGTATGGTATGTATGGTATGTATGGTATGTATGTATGGTATGTATGTATGTATGGTATGTATGTATGGTATGTATGTATGGTATGTATGTTATGTATGTATGGTATGTTTGTATGGTATGTATGGTATGTATGTATGGTATGTATGGTATGTATGGTATGTATGTTATGTATGGTATGTATGTTATGTATGTATGTTTGTATGTTATGTATGTATGTTATGTATGGTATGTTATGTATGGTATGTTATGTATGGTATGTTATGTATGGTATGTTATGTATGTATGTTATGTATGTATGTATGTATGGTATGCATGGTATGTATGTATGGTATGTATGTTATGTATGTATGTATGTATGTTATGTATGTATGGTATGTATGGTATGTTATGTATGGCAGGTATGGTATGTATGTATGGTATGTATGTATGGTATGTATGTATGGTATGTATGTATGGTATGTATGTATGGTATGTATGTATGGTATGTATGTATGGTATGTATGTATGTATGTATGGTATGTATGTTATGTATGTATGCATGGTATGCATGGTATGTTTTGTATGTATGGTATGCATGGTATTTATGGTATGCATGGTATGTATGTTATGTAAGATATGTAAGATATGTATGGTATGCATGGTATGTATGTATGGTATGCATGGTATGTATGTATGGTATGTATGTTATGTATGTATGGTATGTATGTTATGTATGTATGGTATGTATGTTATGTATGTATGGTATGTATGTTATGTATGTATGGTATGTATGTTATGTATGTATGGTATGTATGGTATGTATGTATGTTATGTATGGTATGTATGTATGTTATGTATGGTATGTATGTATGGTATGTATGTATGGTATGTTATGTATGGTATGTTATGTATGGTATGTTATGTATGGTATGTTATGTATGGTATGTTATGTATGGTATGTTATGTATGGTATGTTATGTATGGTATGTTATGTATGGTATGTTATGTATGGTATGTAATGTATGGTATGTAATGTATGGTATGTAATGTATGGTATGTAATGTATGGTATGCAATGTATGGTATGCAATGTATGGTATGCAATGTATGGTATGCAATGTATGGTATGCAATGTATGGTATGCATGGTTTGTATGGTTTGTATGGTATGTATGTATGATATGTATGGTATGTATGATATGTATGGTATGTATGATATGTATGGTATGTATGATATGTATGGTTGGTATGGTATGTATGATATGTATGGTTGGTATGGTATGTATGATATGTATGGTTGGTATGGTATGTATGATATGTATGGTTGGTATGGTATGTATGATATGTATGGTTGGTAAGGTATGTATGGTTGGTATGGTATGGTATGTATGTTATGTATGGTATGCAATGTATGGTATGTATGTATGGTATGTATGTATGGTATGTTTGGTTGGTATGGTATCTTATGTATGTCATGTATGGTATGTATGTATGGTATGTTTGGTTGGTATGGTATCTTATGTATGTCATGTATGGTATGTATGTATGGTATGTTTGGTTGGTATGGTATCTTATGTATGTCATGTATGGTATGTATGTATGGTATGTTTGGTTGGTATGGTATCTTATGTATGTCATGTATGGTATGTATGTATGGTATGTTTGGTTGGTATGGTATCTTATGTATGTCATGTATGGTATGTATGTATGGTATGTTTGGTTGGTATGGTATCTTATGTATGTCATGTATGGTATGTATGTATGGTATGTTTGGTTGGTATGGTATCTTATGTATGTCATGTATGGTATGTATGTATGGTATGTTTGGTTGGTATGGTATCTTATGTATGTCATGTATGGTATGTATGTATGGTATGTTTGGTTGGTATGGTATCTTATGTATGTCATGTATGGTATGTATGTATGGTATGTTTGGTTGGTATGGTATCTTATGTATGTCATGTATGGTATGTATGTATGGTATGTTTGGTTGGTATGGTATCTTATGTATGTCATGTATGGTATGTATGGTATGTATTGTATGCATGGTATGTATGTAACTTATGTATGTATGGTATGTATGTATGGTGTAGCAGTCCCCCGGACGTTAGAAGAAAAGCCAAGAGAGAGTCTCGACGGGTGCATTATTTTTATTGCATCCTTTTTCCTCCATATAATGCTGAGGTGCTCCAACACACCTTGCAGTGCACCGTGAAAATTTAAACACACAAAAACATCCATTTAGTGCACAATAAATACACAATTCAATAATAAATATACAATAAGTCAAAAAGGATTAACCTTACATTACATAAACAGTGCAACAATATACAAACAGTGAAATAAACACGGGAATCATTAAAAGGTTTACCGTTACCTCGCTCTGCCTTCCAAGGGCTGCAATATTATCAGTGTTTCTCTATAGGGATCCAGTATCACGCCACAACATCAGTTGAAGGCTGCAGTCAGGCTGTAATGTCTTTTTCTAACAGGTACCCGAGGCTACTTTTAAAGACTCCCGCACACTGGGACACGTAAGCCAAATTAATTGACTTCCGGTCCACCTGGAGTCGCAGCCTGGCATCACCCATACAACAGTGCCCTCTACTGGTGACTCATTACTGCATGACTGATAAACAATAGACACTTCAGACATTTACAATGACTGATAAACAATAGACACTTCAGACATTTACATATGGTATGTATGCATGGTATGTATGGTATGTAATGTTATGTATGGTATGTATGTATGGTATGTATGTAATGCATGGTATGTATGGTTTTTATGTATGGTATGTATGTATGGTATGCATGGTATGCATGTTATGTATGTTATGTATGGTATGTATGTATGGTATGAATGGTATGGTATGTATGTATGGTATGTATGTATGGTATGTATGTATGGTATGCAATGTATGGTAGGCATGGTATGTTTGGTATGTATGGTATGCATTGTATGTATGGTATGCATGGTATGTATGTATGGTTTGCATGGTATGTATGTATGTTATGTATGTATGGTATGTATGTATGTTATGTTTGTATGTATGGTATGAATGTATGTTATGTATGTATGATATGTATGTATGATATGAATGTATGGTATGTATGTATGGTATGTATGTATAGTATGTATGGTATGCATGGTATGTATGGTATGCATTGTATGTATGTATAAATGGTGTGTTATGTATGGTATGTTATGTATGGTATGCAATGTATGGTATGTATGGTATGCAATGTATGGTATGCAATGTATGGTATGTATGGTATGTATGGTATGCAATGTATGGTATGTATGGTATGCAATGTATGGTATGTATGGTATGTATGTATGGTATGCATGGTATGTATGTATGGTATGCATGGTATGTATGTATGGTATGCAATGTATTGTATGTATGGTATGCAATGTATTGTATGTATGGTGTGTTATGCATGGTATGCAATGTATGGTATGTATGGTATGCAATGTATGGTATGTATGGTATGCAATGGTATGTATGGTATGCATGGTATGTATGGTATGCATGGTATGCATGGTATGTATGTATGGTATGTATGTTATGTATGTATGGTATGAATGTATGTTATGTATGTATGTATGGTATGAATGTATGTTATGTATGTATGTATGGTATGAATGTATGTTATGTATGTATGTATGGTATGATGTTATGTATGTATGGTATGTATGTTATGTATGTATGGTATGTATGTTATGTATGTATGGTATGTATGTTATGTATGTATGGTATGTATGTTATGTATGTATGGTATGCATGGTATGTATGGTATGCATGGTATGCATGGTATGTATGGTATGCATGGTATGCATGGTATGTATGTATGGTATGCATGGTATGTATGTATGGTATGCATGGTATGTGTGTATGGTATGCATGGTATGTATGTATGGTATGCATGTATTGTATGTATGGTATGTATGTTATGTATGTATGGTATGTATGTTATGTATGTATGGTATGTATGTTATGTATGTATGGTATGTATGTTATGTATGTATGGTTGCATGGTATGTATGTTATGTATGTATGGTATGAATGTATGTTATGTATGTATGTATGGTATGAATGTATGTTATGTATGTATGTATGGTATGAATGTATGTTATGTATGTATGTATGGTATGAATGTATGTTATGTATGTATGTATGGTATGAATGTATGTTATGTATGTATGTATGGTATGAATGTATGTTATGTATGTATGTATGGTATGCATGGTATGTATGTATGGTATGTATGGTATGTATGTATGGTATGCATGGTATGTATGTATGGTATGCATGGTATGTATGTATGGTATGCAATGTATTGTATGTATGGTATGCAATGTATGGTATGCAATGTATGGTATGTATGTATGGTATGCATGGTATGTATGTATGGTATGCATGGTATGTATGTATGGTATGCAATGTATTGTATGTATGGTATGCAATGTATGGTATGTATGGTATGCAATGTATGGTATGTATGTATGTTATGTATGTATGGTATGTATGTATGTTATGTATGTATGGTATGTATGTATGTATGTTATGTATGTATGGTATGGTATGTATGTATGGTATGCATGGTATGTATGTTATGTATGTATGGTATGTATGTATGGTATGCATGGTATGTATGTATGGTATGCATGGATGGTATGTATGGTATGCAATGTATGGTATGTATGTATGTTATGTATGTATGGTATGTATGTATGTATGTTATGTATGTATGGTATGGTATTTTATGTATGGTATGTATGTATGTATGGTATGCATGGTATGTATGTTATGTATGTATGGTATGTATGTATGGTATGCATGGTATGTATGTATGGTATGCATGGTATGTATGTATGGTGTGTTATGTATGGTATGCAATGAATGGTATGTATGGTATGCAATGTATGGTATGCAATGTATGGTATGTATGGTATGTATGTATGGTATGCATGGTATGTATGTATGGTATGCATGGTATGTATGCATGGTATGTATGGTATGCATGGTATGCATGGTATGCATGGTATGTATGGTATGTATGGTAGGTATGGTATGTATGTTATGTATGTATGGTATGCATGGTATGTATGGTATGCATGGTATGTATGTTATGCATGGTATGTATGTATGGTATGTATGTTATGTATGTATGGTATGTATGTTATGTATGTATGGTATGTATGTATGTATGTATGGTATGTATGTATGTATGGTATGTATGTATTGTATGCATGGTATGTATGTATGGTATGCATGGTATGTATGTATGGTATGCATGGTATGTATGTATGGTATGCATGGTATGTATGTTATGTATGTATGTATGGTATGAATGTATGTTATGTATGTATGTATGGTATGTATGTATGTTATGTATGGTATGTATTGTATGTATGTATGGTATGTATGTATGGTATGCATGGTATGTATGTATGGTATGCATGGTATGTATGTTATGTATGGTATGTATGGTATGCATGGTATGCATGGTATGTATGTATGGTATGCATGGTATGTATGTATGGTATGCATGGTATGTATGTATGGTATGCATGGTATGTATGTATGGTATGCATGGTATGTATGTTATGTATGCATGGTATGTATGTTATGTATGCATGGTATGTATGTATGGTATGCATGGTATGTATGTATGGTATGTATGTTATGTATGTATGGTATGTATGTTATGTATGTATGGTATGTATGTTATGCATGTATGGTATGTATGTATGGTATGTTTGGTTGGTATGGTATCTTATGTATGTCATGTATGGTGTGTATGTATGGTATGTTTGGTTGTATGGTATGCATGGTATGTATGGTATGCATGGTATGTATGTATGGTGTGTTATGTATGGTATGCAATGAATGGTATGTATGGTATGCAATGTATGGTATGCAATGTATGGTATGTATGGTATGCAATGTATGGTATGTATGGTATGCAATGTATGGTATGTATGGTATGCAATGTATGGTATGCAATGTATGGTATGTATATGCATGGTATGCATGGTATGTATGCATGGTATGCATGGTATGTATGCATGGTATGTATGGTATGCATGGTATGCATGGTATGTATGTATGGTATGCATGGTATGTATGGTATGTATGGTAGGTATGGTATGTATGGTATGTATGGTATGCAATGTATGGTATGTATGTATGGTATGTATGTATGTATGGTATGTATGTATGGTATGCATGGTATGTATGTATGGTATGCATGGTATGTATGTATGGTATGGATGGTATGTATGTATGGTATGGAAGGTATGTATGTATGGTATGCAATGTATGGTATGTATGGTATGCAATGTATGGTATGTATGGTATGCAATGTATGGTATGCAATGTATGGTATGTATGTATGTATGGTATGTATGTATGGTATGTATGGTATGTATGTATGGTATGTATGGTATGTATGTATGGTATGTATGTTATGTATGTATGGTATGCATGGTATGTATGGTATGCATGGTATGTATGTATGGTATGCATGGTATGTATGTATGGTATGCATGGTATGTATGTATGGTATGCATGGTATGTATGTATGGTATGCATGGTATGTATGTATGGTATGCATGGTATGTATGTATGGTATGCATGGTATGTATGTATGTATGGTAATGTATGGTATGTATGTATGTATGTATGGTATGCATGGTATGTATGTATGGTATGCATGGTATGTATGTATGGTATGCATGGTATGTATGTGTGGTATGCATGGTATGTATGTATGGTATGCAAGTATGTATGGTATGCAATGTATGGTATGTATGTATGGTATGTATGGTATGTATGGTATGCATGGTATGTTATGTATGTATGTTATGTATGTATGGTATGCATGTATGTATGTATGGTATGCATGGTATGTATGTAAGGTATGTTGTATGTATGGTATGCATGGTATGTATGGTATGCAATGTATGGTATGCAATGTATGGGGTATGCATGGTATGTATGTATGGTATGCATGGATGTATGGTATGTATGTATGGTATGTATGTATGTATGGTATGTATGTATGGTATGTATGTATGGGTATGGTATGTATGGTATGGTATGGTATGTATGGTTTGTATGTATGTATGGTATGTATGTATGGTATGCATGGTATGTATGTATGGTATGCATGGTATGTATGTATGGTATGTATTATGTATGTATGGTATGAATGGTTGGTATGTATGTATGGTATGTATGTATAAATGTATGGTATGTATGGTATGCAATGTATGGTATGCAATGTATGGGTATGCATGGTATGTATGTATGGTATGCATGGTATGTATGTATGGTATGCATGGTATGTATGTATGGTATGCATGGTATGTATGTATGGTATGCAATGTATGGTATGGATGGTATGGTATGGTATGTATGGTATGCAATGTATGGTATGTATGGTAGGCATGTATGGTATGTATGGTATGTATGTATGGTATGCATGGTATGTATGTATGGTATGAGTAGGTATGTATGGTATGTATGTATGGTATGTATGTATGTTATGTTTGTATGTATGGTATGAATGTATGTTATGTATGTATGTATGTATGTATGTATGATGTTATGTATGTATGTATGGTATGAATGTATGTTATGTATGGGTATGCATGGTATGTATGTAATGTATGGTATGCATGGTATGTATGTTATGTATGGTATGCATGGTATGTATGTATGGTATGTATGTTATGTATGTATGGTATGTATGTTATGTATGTTATGTATGTATGGTATGTATGTTATGTATGTTATGTATGTATGGTATGTATGTTATGTATGTATGGTATGTATGTTATGTATGTATGGTATGTATGTTATGTATGGTATGCATGGTATGCATGGTATGCATGGTATGCATGGTATGCATGGTATGTATGTATGATTTGTATGGTATGTATGTATGGTATGTATGTTATCCATGGTATGTATGTTATCCATGGTATGTATTGTATGTATGGTATGCATGGTATGTATGGTATGTATGGTATGCATGGTATGTATGGTATGAATGGTATGTATGTATGGTATGTATGTATGGTATGTATGTATGGTATGCATGGTATGTATGGTATGCAATGTATGGTATGCATGGTATGTTTGGTATGTATGGTATGCATGGAATGTATGGTATGCATGGTATGTATGGTATGCATGGTATGTATGTATGGTATGTATGTATGTTATGTATGTATGGTATGCATGGTATGTATGCATGGTATGTATGGTATGTATGTATGTTATGTATGTATGGTATGAATGTATGTTATGTATGTATGTATGGTATGAATGTATGTTATGTATGTATGTATGGTATGAATGTATGTTATGTATGTATGGTATGAATGTATGTTATGTATGGTATGCATGGTATGAATGTATGTTATGTATGGTATGCATGGTATGAATGTATGTTATGTATGGTATGCATGGTATGTATGGTATGTAAGTATGGTATTTATGTATGGTATGGGGTATGTATGTATGGTATGTATGTATGTATGTATGGTATGTATGTATGGTTTTTATGTATGGTATGTATGTATGAATGTATGGTATGCATGGTATGTATGTTTTGTATGTTATGTATGCATGGTATGTATGGTATGCATGGTATGTATGGTAGGTATGTATATATGGTATGAATGGTATGTATGTATGGTATGTATGTATGGTATGCAATTTATGGTATGCATGGTATGTTTGGTATGTATGGTATGTATGGTATGCATGGTATGCATGTATGGTATGCATGGTATGTATGTATGGTATGCATGGTATGTATGTATGGTATGCATGGTATGTATGTATGGTATGCATGGTATGTATGTATGGTATGCATGGTATGTATGTATGGTATGCATGGTATGTATGGTATGTATGGTATGCATGGTATGCATGGTATGCATGGTATGTTTTGTATGTATGGTATGCATGGTATGTATGTATGTTATGTATGTATGGTATGTAATGTATGGTATGTATGGTATGCAATGTATGGTATGTATGGTATGCAATGTATGGTATGTATGTATGTTATGTATGTATGGTATGTATGTATGTTATGTATGTATGGTATGTATGTATGTATGTTATGTATGTATGGTATGTATGTATGTATGTTATGTATGTATGGTATGTATGTATGTATGTTATGTATGTATGGTATGGTATGTATGTATGGTATGGTATGTATGTATGGTTTTTATGTATGGTATGTATGTATGTATGGTATGCATGGTATGTATGTTATGTATGCATGGTATGTATGGTATGCATGGTATGTATGGTATGTTATGTATGGTTGTTATGTATGGTATGTATGTATGTATGGTATGCATGTTATGTATGTTATGTATGTATGTATGGTATGCATGTTATGTATGTTATGTATGTACGGTATGCATGGTATGTATGGTATGTTATGTATGGTTTTTATGTATGGTATGTATGGTTTGTATGTATGGTATGTATGTTTGGTATGTATGTATGTATGGTATGTATGTTTGGTATGTATGTATGGTATGTATGTTTGGTATGTATGTTTTGTATCTTATGTATGTATGGTATGCATGGTATGTATGTATGGTATGCATGGTATGTATGTATGGTATGCATGGTATGTATGTATGGTATGCATGGTATGTATGTTATGTATGTATGGTATGCATGGTATGTTTGGTATGTATGTATGGTTTGTATGTTATGTATGCATGGTATGCATGGTATGTTTGCTATGTATGTATGTATGGTATGTATGGTATGCAATGTATGGTATGTATGGTATGTATGTATGGTATGGTATGTTATGTATGGTATGTATGTATGTTATGGTATGTTATGTATGGTATGTATGGTATGGTATGTTATGTATGGTATGTTATGTATGGTATGTTATGTATGGTATGTTATGTATGTATGTTATGTATGGTATGTTGTATGGTATGCATGGTATGTATGTTATGTATGTATGGTATGTATGTATGGTATGCATGGTATGTATGTATGGTATGTTTGGTTGGTATGGTATCTTATGTATGTCATGTATGGTATGTATGTATGGTATGTTTGGTTGGTATGGTATCTTATGTATGTCATGTATGGTATGTATGTATGGTATGCATGTTATGTATGTATGGTATGCATGGTATGTATGTATGGTATGCATGGTGTGCATGGTATGTATCGTATGTATGGTATGCATGGTATTTATGGTATGTTTGGTATGTATGTTATGTATGGTATGCATGGTATGTATGTATGGTATGCATGGTATGTATGTATGGTATGCATGGTATGTATGTATGGTATGGAATGTATGTATGTATGGTATGTATGTATGGTTTTTATGTATGGTATGTATGTATGGTATGTATGGTATGTATGGTATGTATGGTATGTATGGTATGTATGGTATGCATGGTATGCATGGTATGTATGGTATGCATGGTATGTATGTATGGTATGTATGTTATGTATGTATGTATGTATGGTATGCATGGTATGTATGGTATGTATGTATGTATGGTATGTATGGTATGCAATGTATGGTATGTATGTATGCATGGTATGTATGGTATGTATGGTATGTATGTGATGTATGGGATGTATGATATGTATGTATGGTATGCATGGTATGTATGATGGTATGTATGTATGATATGTACGTATGTTATGTATGTTATGTATGTATGTATGGTATGTATGTGTGGTATGCATGGTATGTATGTATGGTATGCATGGTATGTATGGTATGTATGGTATGCATGGTATGCATGGTATGGATGGTATGTATGGTATGTATGGTATGCATGGTATGTATGTATGGTATGTATGTATGTATGTATGGTATGCATGGTATGTTTGTATGGTATGTATGTTATGTATGTATGTATGTATGGTATGCATGGTATGTATGGTATGTATGTATGCATGGTATGGATGGTATGCATGGTATGTATGGTATGTATGGTATGTATGGTATGTATGTATGGTATGCATGGTATGTATGTATGGTATGCATGGTATGTATGTATGTATGGTATGCATGGTATGTATGTATGGTATGTATGTATGTATGGTATGTATGGTATGCATGGTATGGATGGTATGCATGGTATGTATGTATGTATGAATGGTATGCATGGTATGTATGTATGTATGTATGGTATGCATGGTATGTATGTAGGGTATGTATGTATGGTATGTATGGTATGCATGGTATGCATGGTATGCATGGTATGCATGGTATGCATGGTATGCATGGTATGTATGGTATGTATGGTATGGATGTATGTTATGTATGGTATGGTATGTATGTTATGTATGTATGGTATGGTAGGTATGGTATGCATGGTATGTATGTTTGGTATGCATGGTATGTATGTATGGTATGCATGGTATGTATGTTTGGTATGCATGGTATGTATGTATGGTATGCATGGTATGTATGCATGGTATGTATGGTATGCATGGTATGCATGGTATGTATGTATGGTATGTATGGTATGCAATGTATGTCATGTATGGTATGTATGGTATGATATGTATGGTATGCATGGTATGTATGTATGGTATGCATGGTAGGTATGTATGGTATGCATGGTATGTATGTATGGTATGCATGGTATGTATGGTATGTATGGTATGCATGGTATGTATGGTATGTATAGTATGCATGGTATGTATGGTATGTATGGTATGTATTGTATGCATGGTATGTATGTAACTTATGTATGTATGGTATGTATGTATGGTGTGTATGGTATGTATGTATGGTATGCATGGTATGTATGTATGGTATGCATGGTATGTATGGTATGCATGGTATGTTTGGTATGCATGGTATGTATGGTATGTATGGTATGCATGGTATGTATGTATGGTATGTATGGTATGTATGTATGGTATGGGGTGTGTATGTATGGTATGTATGTATGGTTTTTATGTATGGTATGTATGTATGGTTTTTATGTATGGTATGTATGTATGGTATTTATGTATGGTATGTATGTATGGTATGTATGTATGTATGTTATGTATGTATGGTATGCAATGTATGTATGCATGGTATGTTTGGTATGTATGGTATGTATGGTATGCATGGTATGTATGGTATGTATGGTATGTATGGTATGTATGGTATGCATGGTATGTATGTATGGTATGCATGGTATGTATGTATGGTATGCATGGTATGTATGTATGGTATGCATGGTATGTATGTTTTGTATGTATGGTATGCATGGTATGTATGGTATGTTTGGTATGTATGGTATGCATGGTATGTATGTATGTTATGTATGTATGGTATGTATGTATGGTTTGTATGGTATGCATGGTATGTATGGTATGTTATGTATGGTTGTTATGTATGGTATGTATGTATGTATGGTATGCATGTTATGTATGTATGGTATGCATGGTATGTATGTATGGTATGCATGGTATGTATGTATGGTATGCATGGTATGTATGTATGTTATGTATGTATGGTATGTATGTATGTTATGTATGTATGGTATGTATGTATGTATGTATGTATGTATGGTATGTATGTATGTATGTTGGTATGTATGTATGGTTTTTATGTATGGTATGTATGTATGAATGTATGGTATGCATGGTATGTATGTATGGTATGCATGGTATGTATGTATGGTATGCATGGTATGTATGTATGGTATGCATGGTATGTATGTATGGTATGCATGGTATGTATGGTATGTATGGTATGCATGGTATGTATGGTAGGTATGTATATATGGTATGAATGGTATGTATGTATGTATGTATGTATGGTATGAATGTATGTTATGTATGTATGTATGGTATGAATGTATGTTATGTATGTATGGTATGAATGTATGTTATGTATGTATGGTTTTTATGTATGGTATGTATGTATGTATGTATGGTATGCATGGTATGTTTGTTATGTATGTATGGTATGTATGTATGTTATGTATGTATGTATGTATGTATGTATGTTATGTATGTATGTATGTATGTATGTATGTTATGTATGTATGTATGGTATGCATGGTATGTATGTATGGTATGCATGGTATGTATGTATGGTATGCATGGTATGTATGTATGGTATGCATGGTATGTATGGTATGTATGGTATGCATGGTATGCATGGTATGTTATGTATGGTTGTTATGTATGGTATGTATGTATGTATGGTATGCATGTTATGTATGTATGTATGCATGGTATGTATGTATGGTATGGATGGTATGTATGTATGGTATTATTTATGTATGTATGGTATGTATGTATGTATGTATGTTATGTATGTATGGTTTTTATGTATGTATGTTATGTATGTATGGTTTGTATGTATGTATGTTATGTATGTATGGTATGCATGGTATGTATGTATGGTTTGCATGGTATGTATGTATGGTATGCATGGTATGTATGTATGGTATGCATGTTATGTATGTATGGTATGTATGTATGTATGTTATGTATGTATGGTATGTATGTATGTATGTTATGTATGTTTGGTATGGTATGTATGTATGGTATGCATGGTATGTATGTATGGTATGCATGGTATGTATGTATGGTATGCATGGTATGTATGTATGGTATGCATGGTATGTATGGTATGTATGGTATGCATGGTATGTATGTATGGTATGTATGTATGTTATGTATGTATGGTATGCATGGTATGTATGTATGGTATGCATGGTATGTATGTATGGTATGCATGGTATGTATGTATGGTTTGTATGTATGTTATGTATGTATGTATGGTATGAATGTATGTTATGTATGTATGTATGGTATGAATGTATGTTATGTATGTATGTATGTATGGTATGTATGTATTGTATGCATGGTATGTATGTATGGTATGCATGTATGTATGGTATGTATGGTATGCATGGTATGCATGGTATGCATGGTATGTATAGTATGCATGGTATGTATGTATGTATGGTATGCATGGTATGTATGTATGGTATGCATGGTATGTATGTATGGTATGCATGGTATGTATGTATGGTATGCATGTATGTATGTTATGTATGTATGTATGTATGTATGTATGTTATGTATGTATGTATGGTATGAATGTATGTTATGTATGGTATGCATGGTATGTATGTATGGTATGCATGGTATGTATGTATGGTTTGTATGGTATGTATGTATGGTATGTATGTATGTATGTATGTATGTATGGTATGTATGTATGTATGTTTTGTATGTATGGTATGTATGTATGTTATGTATGTATGGTATGAATGTATGTTATGTATGTATGTATGGTATGAATGTATGTTATGTATGTATGTATGGTATGAATGTATGTTATGTATGTATGTATGGTATGATGGTATGTATGTATGGTATGCATGGTATGTATGTATGGTATGCATGGTATGTATGTATGGTATGTATGGTATGTATGTTTGGTATGTATGGTATGTATGGTATGCATGGTATGTATGGTATGCATGGTATGTATGGTATGCATGTTATGTATGTATGGTATGTATGTATGTTATGTATGTATGTATGGTATGAATGTATGTTATGTATGTATGTATGGTATGAATGTATGTTATGTATGTATGTATGGTATGAATGTATGTTATGTATGTATGGTATGAATGTATGTTATGTATGTATGGTATGAATGTATGTTATGTATGTATGGTATGCATGTATGTATGGTATGTATGGTATGTATGTATGGTATGCATGGTAGGTATGTATGGTATGCATGGTATGTATGTATGGTATGTTATGTATGGTATGCAATGTATGGTATGTATGGTATGCAATGTATGTTATGTATGTATGTATGTTATGTATGTATGGTATGAATGTATGTTATGTATGTATGTATGGTATGAATGTATGTTATGTATGTATGTATGGTATGAATGTATGTTATGTATGTATGGTATGTATGTTATGTATGTATGGTATGTATGTTATGTATGTATGTTATGCATGGTATGTATTGTATGTATGGTATGCATGGTATGTATGGTATGTATGGTATGTATGGTAGGTATGTATGTATGTTATGTATGTATGTTTGGTATGAATGTATGTTATGTATGTATGTATGGTATGAATGTATGTTATGTATGTATGTATGGTATGAATGTATGTTATGTATGGTATGCAATGTATGGTATGTATGGTATGCAATGTATGGTATGTATGGTATGCAATGTATGGTATGTATGGTATGTATGTATGGTTTGTTTGGTATGTATGTATGGTATGCATGGTATGTATGTCTTGTATGCATGGTATGTATGTATGTGTTATGTATGGTATGTTATGTATGGTATGCAATGTATGGTATGTATGGTATGCAATGTATGGTATGTATGGTATGCAATGTATGGTATGTATGGTATGTATGTATGGTTTTTATGTATGGTATGTATGTATGGTTTTTATGTATGGTATGTATGTATGGTTTTTATGTATGGTTTTTATGTATGGTATGTATGTATGGTATGCATGGTATGTATGTTATGTATGTATGTATGTATGGTATGCATGGTATGTATGTATGGTATGTATGTTATGTATGTATGTATGTATGGTATGCATGGTATGTATGGTATGTATGTATGTATGGTATGTATGGTATGCAATGTATGGTATGTATGTATGCATGGTATGTATGGTATGTATGGTATGTATGTTATGTATGGTATGTATGATATGTATGCATGGTATGCATGGTATGTATGCATGGTATGCATGGTATGTATGCATGGTATGTATGGTATGCAATGTATGTCATGTATGGTATGATATGTATGGTATGTATGGTATGGTATGTATGTTATGTATGGTATGGTATGTATGTTATGTATGTATGGTATGGTAGGTATGGTATGCATGGTATGTATGGTATGTATGTATGATATGTATGTATGGTATGTATGTATGGTGTGTATGGTATGTATGTATGGTATGGTATGTTATGTATGGTATGTATGTATGGTATGGTATGTTATGTATGGTATGTATGTATGGTAGGTATGGTATGGTATGTATGGTAGGTATGGTATGTTATGTATGGCAGGTATGGTCTGTTATGTATGGTATGTATGGTATGCAATGTATGGTATGCAATGTATAGTATGTATGGTATGCTATGTATGGTACGTATGGTATGCAATGTATGGTATGCAATGTATGGTATGTATGGTATGCTATGTATGGTATGTATGTTATGTATGGTATGCATGGTATGTATGTATGGTATGTATGTATGATATGTACGTATGTTATGTATGTTATGTATGTATGTATGGTATGTATGTATGGTATGTATTGTATGTATGGTATGTATGGTATGTATGGTATGTATGGTATGTATGTATGTATGGTATGCATGGTATGTATGGTATGCATGGTATGCATGGTATGTATGGTATGCATGGTATGCATGGTATGCATGGTATGTATGGTATGCATGGTATGTATGGTATGTATGGTATGCATGGTATGTATGCATGGTATGTATGGTATGCATGGTATGCATGGTATGCATGGTATGTATAGTATGCATGGTATGTATGGTATGTATGGTATGCATGGTATGTATGGTATGGTATGTATGTATGGTTGGTATGGTATGCAATGTATGGTATGTATATATGTATGGTATGCATGGTATGTATGGTATGTATGTATGGTATGTATGTTATGTATGTATGGTATGTAAGTATGGTATGTATGTATGGTAGGTATGGTATGTTAGGTATGGTCTGTTATGTATGGTATGTATGGTATGCAATGTATAGTATGTATGGTATGCTATGTATGGTATGTATGGTATGCAATGTATGGTATGTATGTTAGGTATGTATGGTATGTATGTATGGTATGTTTGGTTGGTATGGTATCTTATGTATGTCATGTATGGTATGTATGTATGGTATGTTTGGTTGGTATGGTATCTTATGTATGTCATGTATGGTATGTATGTATGGTATGTTTGGTTGGTATGGTATCTTATGTATGTCATGTATGGTATGTATGGTATGTATTGTATGCATGGTATGTATGTAACTTATGTATGTATGGTATGTATGTATGGTATGCATGGTATGTATGTATGGTATGCATGGTTTGTATGTATGGTATGCATGGTATGTATGTTATGTATGTATGGTATGTATGGTATGTATGGTATGTATGGTATGGTATGTATGTATGGTTGGTATGGTATGTTATGTATGGCAGGTATGGTCTGTTATGTATGGTATGTATGGTATGCAATGTATGGTATGCAATGTATGGTATGTATGTATGTATGGTATGTATGTATGGTATGCATGGTATGTATGTATGGTATGCATGGTATGTATGTATGGTATGTATGGTATGTATGTATGTATGGTATGCATGGTATGTATGGTATGCATGGTATGCATGGTATGTATGGTATGTATGGTATGCATGGTATGTATGGTATGTATGTATGTATGGTATGTATGTATGGTATGCATGGTATGTATGTATGGTATGCATGGTATGTATGTATGGTAT
Organism: Callopanchax toddi; assembly: GCA_006937965.1. Taxonomy (NCBI): domain Eukaryota; kingdom Metazoa; phylum Chordata; class Actinopteri; order Cyprinodontiformes; family Nothobranchiidae; genus Callopanchax; species Callopanchax toddi. Next base: position 1,875,269 of record SSNR01000088.1, on the reverse strand, counting down.
GCATGGTATGTATGTTGTGTATGCATGGTATGTATGGTATGCATGGTATGCATGGTATGCATGGTATGTATGGTATGCATGGTATGTATGGTATGCAATGTATGGTATGTATGGTATGCAATGTATGGTATGTATGGTATGCAATGTATGGTATGTATGGTATGTATGTATGGTATGCATGGTATGTATGTATGGTATGTATGTTATGTATGTATGGTATGTATGGTATGCATGGTATGCATGGTATGTATGGTATGCATGGTATGCATGGTATGCATGGTATGTATGGTAGGTATGTATATATGGTATGAATGGTATGGTATGCATGGTATGTATGTATGGTATGCATGGTATGTATGTATGTTATGTATGTATGGTATGTATGTATGGTATGCAATTTATGGTATGCATGGTATGTTTGGTATGTATGGTATGTATTGTATGTATGGTATGCATGTATGTATGTATGGTATGCATGGTATGTATGTATGGTATGCAATGTATTGTATGTATGGTATGCAATGTATGGTATGTATGGTATGTAATGTATTGTATGTATGGTATGCATGGTATGTATGTATGGTATGCATGGTATGTATGTATGCATGGTATGCATGGTATGCATGGTATGTATGGTATGTATGGTATGTATGGTATGTATGGTATGCATGGTATGTATGGTATGCATGGTATGTATGTATGGTATGCAATGTATTGTATGTATGGTATGCAATGTATTGTATGTATGGTATGCAATGTATTGTATGTATGGTATGTATGTATGTATGGTATGCATGGTATGTATGGTATGCATGGTATGTATGTATGGTATGCATGGTATGTATGTATGGTATGCATGGTATGTATGTATGGTATGCATGGTATGTATGTATGGTATGCAATGTATTGTATGTATGGTATGCAATGTATTGTATGTATGGTATGCAATGTATTGTATGTATGGTATGCAATGTATTGTATGTATGGTATGTATGTATGGTATGCAATGTATGGTTTGTATGGTATGCAATGTATGGTATGTATGTATGTTATGTATGTATGTTTGGTATGTATGTATGGTATGTATGTATGTATGGTATGCATGGTATGTATGGTATGCATGGTATGCATGGTATGTATGGTATGCATGGTATGTATGGTTTGTATGGTATGTATGTATGGTATGCAATGTATGGTATGTATGTTATCCATGGTATGTATGTTATCCATGGTATGTATGTTATGCATGGTATGCATGGTATGTATGTATGTATGTATGGTATGCATGGTATGTATGTATGGTATGTATGTATGGTATGCATGGTATGTATGTATGGTATGCAATGTATTGTATGTATGGTATGCATGGTATGTATGTATGTATGGTATGCATGGTATGTATGGTATGCATGGTATGCATGGTATGTATGTATGTATGTATGTATGGTATGCATGGTATGTATGTATGGTATGCAATGTATTGTATGTATGGTATGCATGTATGTATGTATGGTATGCAATGTATTGTATGTATGGTATGCAATGTATGGTATGTATGTATGTATGTTATGTATGTATGTTATGTATGTATGGTATGTATGTATGGTTGTTGTATGGTATGCATGGTATGTATGTATGGTATGCATGGTATGTATGGTATGCATGGTATGCATGGTATGCATGGTATGTATGGTATGTATGTATGTATGTATGTATGGTATGCATGGTATGTATGTATGGTATGGATGGTATGTATGTATGGTATGCATGGTATGTATGTATGGTGTGTTATGTATTGTATGTATGGTATGCAATGTATTGTATGTATGGTATGCAATGTATTGTATGTATGGTATGCAATGTATGGTATGCATGGTATGTATGTATGGTATGCATGGTATGTATGTATGGTATGCATGGTATGTATGTATGGTATGCAATGTATTGTATGTATGGTATGCAATGTATGGTATGTATGGTATGTATGTATGGTATGCATGGTATGTATGTAAGGTATGCATGGTATGTATGGTATGCATGGTATGTATGGTATGCATGGTATGCATGGTATGTATGTATGGTATGTATGTATGGTATGCAATGTATGGTGTGTATGGTATGCATGTATGGTATGTATGGTATGTATGTATGGTATGCATGGTATGTATGTATGGTATGCATGGTATGTATGTATGGTATGAATGTATGCATGGTATGCATGGTATGCATGGTATATGGTATGCATGGTATGTATGGTATGTAAGTATGGTATTTATGTATGGTATGGGGTATGTATGTATGTTATGTATGTATGTTATGTATGTATGGTATGTATGTATGTATGTTATGTATGTATGGTATGTATGTATGGTATGTATGTATGGTATGCATGGTATGTATGTTATGTATGTATGGTATGTATGTATGGTATGTATGGTATGTATGTATGGTTGGTATGGTATGCAATGTATGGTATGTATGTATGTATGGTATGTATGTATGGTATGCATGGTATGTATGTATGGTATGCATGGTATGTATGTATGGTATGCATGGTATGTATGTATGGTATGCATGGTATGTATGTATGTATGGTATGCATGGTATGTATGTTATGTATGTAAGGTATGTATGGTATGTATGGTATGTTATGTATGGTTGTTATGTATGGTATGTATGGTATGCAATGTATGGTATGTATGGTATGCAATGTATGGTATGTATGGTATGCAATGTATGGTATGCATGTATGTATGGTATGCATGGTATGTATGTATGGTATGTATGTATGTTATGTATGTATGGTATGCATGTATGTATGTATGTATGGTATGAATGTATGTTATGTATGTATGGTGTGTTATGTATGGTATGTATGGTATGCAATGTATGGTATGTATGGTATGCAATGTATGGTATGTATGGTATGCAATGTATGGTATGCAATGTATGTATGGTATGCATGGTATGCATGGTATGTATGTATGGTATGTATGTATGTTATGTATGTATGGTATGAATGTATGTTATGTATGTATGGTATGAATGTATGTTATGTATGTATGGTATGAATGTATGGTATGTATGGTATGTATGTATGGTATGCATGGTATGTATGTATGGTATGCATGGTATGTATGTATGTATGTATGGTATGCATGGTATGTATGTTATGTATGTATGGTATGTATGTATGGTATGCATGGTATGTATGTATGGTATGCATGGTATGTATGTATGGTATGCATGTATGTTATGTATGTATGTATGGTATGAATGTATGTTATGTATGTATGTATGGTATGAATGTATGTTATGTATGTATGGTATGTATGGTATGCAATACATCCTGTATGGAATGAATGTATGTTATGTATGTATGGTATGTATGTATGTTATGTATGTATGGTATGTATGTATGTTATGTATGTATGGTATGTATGTATGTTATGTATGTATGGTATGTATGTATGGTATGCATGGTATGTATGGTATGGTATGTATGTATGGTATGTATGGTATGGATGGTATGTATGTATGTATGTATGATATGTATGTATGGTATGTATGTATGTATGTATGGTATGTATGTATGGTATGTTTGGTTGGTATGGTATCTTATGTATGTCATGTATGGTATGTATGTATGGTATGTTTGGTTGGTATGGTATCTTATGTATGTCATGTATGGTATGTATGTATGTATTGTATGCATGGTATGTATGTATGTTATGTATGTATGGTATGTATGTATGGTATGCAAGGTATGGTATGCATGGTATGTATGGTATGTATGTATGGTATGTATGTTATGTATGTATGGTATGTATGTTATGTATGTTATGTATGTATGGTATGTATGTATGGTATGCATGGTATGTATGTATGGTATGCATGGTATGTATGTATGGTATGCATGGTATGTATGGTATGCATGGTATGTATGGTATGCATGGTATGCATGGTATGTATGGTATGTATGTATGGTATGTATGTATGGTATGTATGGTATGTATGTTATGTATGTTATGTATGTATGGTATGTATGTATGTTATGTATGTATGGTATGAATGTATGTTATGTATGTATGGTATGAATGTATGTTATGTATGTATGTTTGGTATGTATGGTATGTATGGTATGTATGTATGTATGGTATGCATGGTATGTATGGTATGAATGGTATGCATGGTATGTATGTATGGTATGTATGTTATGTATGTATGGTATGTATGGTATGTATGGTATGTATGTATGGTATGTATGTATGGTATGTATGTATGGTATGTATGTATGGTATGTATGTATGGTATGCATGGTATGCATGGTATGGATGGTATGCATGGTATGTATAGTATGCATGGTATGTATTGTATGTATGGTATGTATGGTATGTATGTATGGTATGTATGTATGGTATGTATGTATGGTATGTATGTATGGTATGTATGTATGGTATGGGATTTATGGTATGTATGGTATGTATGGTATGTTTGGTATGTATGGTATGTATGTATGTATGGTATGCATGGTATGTATGGTATGCATGGTATGCATGGTATGTATGGTAGGTATGTATATATGGTATGAATGGTATGTATGTATGTTATGTATGTATGGTATGAATGTATGTTATGTATGTATGGTATGAATGTATGTTTTGTATGTATGGTATGAATGTATGTTATGTATGTATGTATGGTATGAATGTATGTTATGTATGTATGTATGGTATGAATGTATGTTATGTATGTATGTATGGTATGAATGTATGGTATGTATGGTATGCAATGTATGGTATGTATGGTATGCAATGTATGGTATGTATGTATGGTATGTATGTATGGTATGAATGTATGTTATGTATGTATGGTATGAATGTATGTTATGTATGTATGGTATGAATGTATGTTATGTATGTATGGTATGAATGTATGGTATGCAATGTATGGTATGTATGTATGTATGGTATGTATGTATGGTATGCATGGTATGTATGTATGGTATGCATGGTATGTATGTATGTATGTATGGTATGTATGTATGGTATGCATGGTATGCATGGTATGTATGTATGGTATGCATGGTATGTATGGTATGTATGGTATGCATGGTATGCATGGTATGCATGGTATGCATGGTATGTATGGTAGGTATGTATATATGGTATGTATGTTATGTATGTATGGTATGTATGTATGGTATGTATGGTATGTATGTATGGTATGCATGGTATGTATGGTATGCATGGTATGTATGGTATGCATGGTATGCATGGTATGTATGTATGGTATGCATGGTATGTATGTATGGTATGCATGGTATGTTTGGTATGCATGGTATGTATGGTATGCATGGTATGCATGGTATGTATGTATGGTATGTATGTTATGTATGTATGGTATGTATGTATGCAATGTATGGTATGTATGGTATGCAATGTATGGTATGTATGGTATGCAATGTATGGTATGCAATGTATGGTATGTATGTATGGTATGCATGGTATGTATGTATGGTATGCATGGTATGTATGTATGGTATGCATGGTATGTATGTATGGTATGCATGGTATGTATGGTATGCATGGTATGCATGGTATGTATGTATGGTATGCATGGTATGTATGTATGGTATGCATGGTATGTATGTATGGTATGCAATGTATTGTATGTATTGTATGTATGGTATGTATGTATGTTATGTATGTATGGTATGTAATGTATGGTATGTATGGTATGCAATGTTGGTATGTATGGTATGCAATGTATGGTATGCAATGTATGGTATGTATGGTATGTATGTATGGTATGCATGGTATGTATGGTATGTTATGTATGGTTTTTATGTATGGTATGTATGGTTTGTATGTATGGTATGTATGTTTGGTATGTATGTATGGTATGTATGTTTGGTATGTATGTATGGTATGTATGTTTGGTATGTATGTTTTGTATCTTATGTATGTATGGTATGCATGGTATGTATGTATGGTATGCATGGTATGTATGTATGGTATGCATGGTATGTATGTATGGTATGCATGGTATGTATGTTATGTATGTATGGTATGCATGGTATGTTTGGTATGTATGTATGGTTTGTATGTTATGTATGCATGGTATGCATGGTATGTTTGCTATGTATGTATGTATGGTATGTATGGTATGCAATGTATGGTATGTATGGTATGTATGTATGGTATGTATGTATGGTATGGGGTATGTATGTATGGTATGTATGTATGGTTTTTATGTATGGTATGTATGCATGGTATGTGTGGTATGCATGGTATGTATGGTAGGTATGTATATATGGTATGAATGGTATGTATGTATGGTATGTATGTATGGTATGCAATGTATGGTATGCATGGTATGTTTGGTATGTATGGTATGTATGGTATGTATGTATGGTATGCATGGTATGTATGTATGGTATGCATGGTATGTATGTATGGTATGCATGGTATGTATGTATGATATGCATGGTATGTATGTATGGTATGCATGGTATGCATGGTATGTATGTATGGTATGCATGGTATGCATGGTATGTATGTATGTATGTATGGTATGCATGGTATGTATGTATGGTATGTATGTATGGTATGTATGTATGGTATGCAAAGTATGGCATGCAATGTATGGCATGTATGGTATGCATGGTATGTTTTTTATGCATGGTATGTATGTATGTATGGTATGTATGTATGGTTTTTATGTATGGTATGTAATGTATGGTATGTATGTATGGTATGTATGTATGGTATGCAATTTATGGTATGCATGGTATGCATGGTATGTTTGGTATGTATGTTATGTATGGTATGTATGTTATGTATGTATGGTATGTATGTATGGTATGTATGTTATGTATGTATGTATGGTATGTATTGTATGTATGGTATGTATGGTATGTATGGTATGTATGGTATGTATGTATGGTATGTATGTATGTATGGTATGTATGTATGGTATGTATGTATGTATGTTATGTATGTATGGTATGTATGTATGTATGTTATGTATGTATGGTATGGTATGTATGTATGTTATGTATGTATGGTATGGTATGTATGGTATGCATGGTATGTATGTATGGTATGCATGGTATGTATGTATGGTATGCATGGTATGTATGGTATGTATGGTATGCATGGTATGCATGGTATGCATGGTATGCATGGTATGCATGGTATGCATGGTATGCATGGTATGTATGGTATGTATGTATATATGGTATGAATGGTATGTATGTATGGTATGTATGTATGGTATGCAATGTATGGTATGCATGGTATGTTTGGTATGTATGTATGGTGTGTATGGTATGTATGTATGGTATGGTATGTTATGTATGGTATGTATGTATGGTATGGTATGTATGTATGGTATGTATGGTTTGTATGTATGGTATGCATGGTATGTATGGTATGTATGGTATGGATGGTATGCATGGTATGCATGGTATGCATGGTATGCATGGTATGTATGTTATGTATGTATGTTATGTATGTATGGTATGCATGGTATGTATGTATGGTATGCATGGTATGTATGTATGGTATGCATGGTATGTATGTATGGTATGCATGGTATGTATGGTATGCATGGTATGCATGGTATGCATGGTATGTATGGTTTGTTTGTTTGGTATGTATGTATGGTATGTATGTTTGGTATGTATGTTTTGTATCTTATGTATTTATTGTATGCATGGTATGTATGTATGGTATGCATGGTATGCATGGTATGTATGTATGGTATGCATGGTATGCATGGTATGTATGTATGTATGTATGGTATGTATGGTATGTTATGTATGGTTTTTATGTATGGTATGTATGGTTTGTATGTATGGTATGTATGTATGGTATGCAATTTATGGTATGCATGGTATGCATGGTATGTTTGGTATGTATGTATGTATGGTATGCATGGTATGTATGTATGGTATGCATGGTATGTATGTATGGTATGCATGGTATGTATGGTATGTATGGTATGTATGGTATGCATGGTATGTATGGTATGTATGGTATGCATGGTATTTATGGTATGCATGGTATGTATGTATGGTATGCATGGTATGTATGTATGGTATGCATGGTATGTATGTATGGTATGCATGGTATGTATGGTATGTATGGTATGCATGGTATGCATGGTATGCATGGTATGCATGGTTTGTATGGTATGTATGTATGTTATGTATGTATGGTATGGTATGTATGTATGGTTTTTATGTATGTATGGTATGTATGTATGGTATGCATGGTATGTATGTATGGTATGTATGGTATGTATGTATGTTATGTATGTATGGTATGTAATGTATGGGATGTATGGTATGCAATGTATGGTATGTATGTATGGTATGTATGTATGGTATGTATGTATGGTATGTATGTATGGTATGTATGTATTGTATGCATGGTATGTATGGTATGTATGGTATGTATGGTATGTTATGTATGGTTGTTATGTATGGTATGTATGTATGTATGGTATGCATGTATGTATGTATGTTATGTATGTATGGTATGTATGTATGGTATGTATGTATGGTATGTATGTATGGTATGCATGGTATGCATGGTATGTTTTGTATGTATGGTATGTATGTATGTATGGTATGCATGGTATGTATGGTATGCATGGTATGCATGGTATGCATGGTATGTATGGTATGTATGTATGTTATGTATGTATGGTATGTATGTATGGTATGTATGTATGTTATGTATGTATGGTATGTATGGTATGTATGGTATGTATGGTATGTATGGTATGTATGTATGTATGGTATGCATGGTATGTATGGTATGGTATGTATGGTATGTTTGGTATGGATGTATGGTATGTATGTATGGTATGTATGTATGGTATGTATGTATGTTATGTATGTATGGTATGCATGGTATGTATGTATGGTATGCATGGTATGTATGTATGGTATGCATGGTATGTATGTTATGTATGTATGGTATGTATGGTATGTATGTATGGTATGTATGTATGGTATGTATGTATGGTATGTATGTAGGTATGTATGTATGGTATGCATGGTATGTATGGTATGCATGGTATGCATGGTATGCATGGTATGTATGGTATGCAATGTATGGTATGTATGGTATGCAATGTATGGTATGTATGTATGGTATGTATGTATGGTATGTATGTATGGTATGTTATGTATGGTATGTATGTATGGTATGCATGGTATGTATGTATGGTATGCATGGTATGTATGTATGGTATGCATGGTATGTATGTATGGTATGCATGGTATGCATGGTATGCATGGTATGTATGGTATGTATGGTATGTATGGTATGTATGGTATGCATGGTATGTATGGTATGCATGGTATGTATGGTATGCATGGTATGTATGCATGGTATGCATGGTATGTATGGTATGCATGGTATGCATGGTATGCATGGTATGTATAGTATGCATGGTATGTATGGTATGTATGGTATGCATGGTATGTATGGTATGGTATGTATGTATGGTTGGTATGGTATGCAATGTATGGTATGTATGTATGGTTGGTATGGTATGCAATGTATGGTATGTATGTATGTATGGTATGTATGTATGTATGTTATGTATGTATGGTATGTAAGTATGGTATGTATGTATGGTAGGTATGGTAGGTATGGTATGTTAGGTATGGTCTGTTATGTATGGTATGTATGGTATGCAATGTATGGTATGCAATGTATAGTTTGTATGGTATGCTATGTATGGTATGTATGGTATGCAATGTATGGTATGTATGTTATGCATGGTATGTATTGTATGTATGTATGGTATGTATGTATGGTATGTATGTTATGTATGTATGTATGGTATGTATTGTATGTATGGTATGTATGGTATGTATGTATGGTATGTATGTATGGTATGTATGTATGGTATGTATGTATGGTATGTATGTATGGTATGCATGGTATGTATGGTATGTATGGTATGTATGTATGGTTTGCATGGTATGCATGGTTTGCATGGTATGCATGGTATGTATGGTATGTATGCATGGTATGTATGTATTGTATGCATGGTATGCATGGTATGTATGGTATGCATGGTATGCATGGTATGTATGGTATGCATGGTATGTATGGTATGCATGGTATGTATGGTATGGTATGTATGTATGGTTGGTATGGTATGCAATGTATGGTATGTATGTATGGTATGTATGTATGGTATGCATGGCATGTATGGTATGTATGTATGGTATGCAATGTATGGTGTAGCGCTGGCAAAGCGTTACTATCTCTGATTTCTGACCCCTTGGTTCATCACAACAATAACTCATCTTTTTCCTAATAACTTGGATTAAAATGACTCTTTTATTATGTTGTAACCTGAATCAACATTCCTTCCAGGACCGGTCGTGTCGGAAGACTCAAGATTTCCTTTAATTAATAATTAAACTTAAGAACTCTTTGATGTCTCATTCTAAAGACACTACCTTTTAATCCACTGTCCAGAAATGTCTTAATATGATTAATTCATCTTCTTCCAGTATTCATGAATGTTGATGTTGCATCAGTATTATTTTATGGTTCTACTTTTGCTAAAAGGTTAAAACATATTTATAATCCAGCTAAACTTCCTGGGTTTCTAATGACGAGAACCACGTGACTTGGTAACTCCGTTCCCATTGGTCCACGCGTCCAAACCGGGCCACGTCCCAACTTCCTGCCTGGAAGAGCTGAGTCTCTAGAGTTCTCGTCAACCCCACGACGAGAGAACACGGCCTCCGTTTTCCTCCGCTACACGGAAGGCCTCTGTGCCGACCGAGCTCGTGAGTAAAACCAGCCTCACCGGTCGATGACAACATTGCTCCGGCTAAGAAGTCAGACACCATCTGTCTGCTTCTTTCCACCTGCCATGGGAAAGCCGGTTAGCCTCTGCACCAGCCGATCATGGAGCCGCTGACACCGACTCGCTCAGACACCTCCGTGCCTCGAACCGACCTTCGGGTCTCGGGGACAACTCCGAGGTTCGTCCGACAACGGCACTCGACGAACCTCCTACACCTCCACGCCGAGGCGATCTGGAGCGGTTCAGTAGGTACCAACCCGACCTGGTAAAACCGAGGCTATTGATAAATAACACTCCATCAAGTTAGCTTAGTTCCCCTCAGAACTAACTAGCCGAGATCCCTAGATATTAACATATCACGGGCTCTCGTCATTAACTCTCAGCTTAATAACATCAGAAGAATCTCTTAAGATGCAACTATCTACCTCATATCTGTCTGTTTATCAAATCTGTTTTCTTTAATAAAATAACTGAAGTCTAAGTCAGCTTCTGGGTTATACCTTTCAAATATACGTGCGTAGGTCTCCCT
>SSNR01000088.1:1826515-1847257 GCA_006937965.1 Callopanchax toddi | reverse complement strand
TGGTATGCATGGTATGTTTTTTATGCATGGTATGTATGTATGTATGGTATGTATGTATGGTTTTTATGTATGGTATGTATGTATGGTTTTTATGTATGGTATGTATGTATGGTTTTTATGTATGGTTTTTATGTATGGTATGTATGTATGGTATGCATGGTATGTATGTTATGTATGTATGTATGTATGGTATGCATGGTATGTATGTATGGTATGTATGTTATGTATGTATGTATGTATGGTATGCATGGTATGTATGGTATGTATGTATGTATGGTATGTATGGTATGCAATGTATGGTATGTATGTATGCATGGTATGTATGGTATGTTTGGTATGTATGTTATGTATGGTATGCATGATAGGTATGCATGGTATGCATGGTATGTATGCATGGTATGCATGGTATATATGTATGGTATGTATGGTATGCAATGTATGTCATGTATGGTATGTATGGTATGATATGTATGGTATGTATGGTATGGTATGTATGTTATGTATGGTATGGTATGTATGTTATGTATGTATGGTATGGTAGGTATGGTATGCATGGTATGTATGGTATGTATGTATGATATGTATGTATGGTATGTATGTATGGTGTGTATGGTATGTATGTATGGTATGGTATGTTATGTATGGTATGTATGTATGGTATGGTATGTTATGTATGGTAGGTATGGTATGGTATGTATGGTAGGTATGGTATGTTATGTATGGCAGGTATGGTCTGTTATGTATGGTATGTATGGTATGCAATGTATGGTATGCAATGTATAGTATGTATGGTATGCTATGTATGGTACGTATGGTATGCAATGTATGGTATGCAATGTATGGTATGTATGGTATGCTATGTATGGTATGTATGTTATGTATGGTATGCATGGTATGTATGTATGGTATGTATGTATGATATGTACGTATGTTATGTATGTTATGTATGTATGTATGGTATGTATGTATGGTATGTATGGTATGTATGGTATGTATGGTATGTATGGTATGTATGTATGTATGGTATGCATGGTATGTATGGTATGCATGGTATGCATGGTATGCATGGTATGTATGGTATGTATGGTATGTATGGTATGTATGGTATGCATGGTATGTATGGTATGCATGGTATGTATGGTATGCATGGTATGTATGCATGGTATGCATGGTATGTATGGTATGCATGGTATGCATGGTATGCATGGTATGTATAGTATGCATGGTATGTATGGTATGTATGGTATGCATGGTATGTATGGTATGGTATGTATGTATGGTTGGTATGGTATGCAATGTATGGTATGTATGTATGGTTGGTATGGTATGCAATNAGTAAATACATCTATTTATAAAGGAGCTGTATACATGAAAATCTCACCGGAAATAACCAATCCAATTCAGACATGCACAGAAAAATGATTGCTGTCCATACATTAGGTTATGTGTAATGAAATGGGAGGACACTCCTCCGTGAACCGTCACCTTATCGTGGTGGAGGAGTTTGAGTGCCCTAATGATCCTAGGAGCTATGTTGTCTGGGGCACTTGTGCCCCTGGTAGGGTCACCCATGGCAAAGTGGTCCTAGGTGAGGGGTGAGACAAAGAACGGTTCAAAAGACTCTTCATCCAAGTACAATCATCGAGCCAGTGTACCCGGCCCGGAGGGTTACCGGGGTCCCACCCTGGAGCCAGGCCTGGGGTTGGGGCCCGTGAGCGAGCGCCTGGTGGCCGGGCTTTCGCCCATGGGGCCCGGCCGGGCCCAGCCCGAACCGGATACATGGGCTCATCCACCTGTGGGCCCACCACCTGCAGGAGGAACATGAAGGGTCCGGTGCAATGTGGATCGGATGGCAGACCAAGGCGGGAGCTTTGGCGGTCCGATCCCCGGACAGGAAAACTGGCTATCGGGACATGGAACGTCACCTCTCTGGCGGGGAAGGAGCTGGAGCTTGTGGAAGAGGCTGAGCGATACCGGCTAGATATAGTCGGGCTCACCTCGACACATAGCGTTGGCTCTGAAACCCGAGTCCTTGAGAGGGGTTGGACTCTCTTGTATGCTGGAGTTGGTCCGGGTGAGAGGCGGAGGGCTGGGGTGGGCTTTCTGTTAGCCCCAAGACTCTCTGCCTGTATGTTGGGGTTTACCCCGGGGGACAAAAGGGCAGCTTCCCTGCGCCTTCGGGTTGGGGAACGGGTCCTGACTGTTGTTTGTGCTTATGCACCAAATAGCAGCTCAGAGTACCCACCCTTTTTGGAGTCCCTGGGACGAGTGCTGGATAGCGCTCCTACTGGGGACTCCATAGTCCTGCTGGGAAACTTCAATGCTCACGTGGGCAATGACAGCGTGACCTGGAGGGGCGTGATTGGTAGGAACGGCCCGCCCAATCTGAACTCGAGTGGTGTTCTGTTTTTGGACTTCTGAGCAAGTCGCAGTTTGGCCATAATAAACACCATGTTCAAACATAAGGATGCCCACCGGTACACCTGGTACCAGGGCAGCCTAGGTTACAGGTCGATGATTGACTTTATAGTTGTATCATCTGACCTGAGACTGTATGTTTTGGACACTCGAGTGAAGAGAGGAGCGGAGCTGTCAACTGATCACCACCTGGTGGTGAGTTGGATCAGATGGCAGGGGAAGATGCTACGCAGACCTGGTAGACCCAAATGTATAGTGAGGGTCTGCTGGGAACGCCTGGCAGAAGAGCCTGTCAAGATGGTCTTCAACTCCCACCTCCGGCAGAGCTTCGACCGCGTCCCGAGAGCAGTGGGGGACATTGAGTCTGAATGGGCCTTGTTCCGCTCTGCGATTATTGAGGCGGCTGTTGCTAGCTGTGGTCGCAAGGTAGCCGGTGCCAGTCGTGGCGGTAACCCCCGTACCCGCTGGTGGACACCAGAGGTTAGGGGAGCTGTCAGGCTGAAGAAGGAGGCCTACAGGGCATGGCTGGTCTGTGGGTCTCCAGAGGCAGCAGATAGGTATCGGAGGGCCAAGCGGAGTGCAGCAGTGGCAGTTTCCGAGGCAAAATCTCGGGCGTGGGAGGAGTTTGGTGAGACCATGGAGAAAGACTATCGGTCGGCTCCAAAGAGGTTCTGGCAAACCATCCGGCGCCTCAGGGGAGGAAGGCGGCAACTCGCTCACACTGTTTACAGTGGGGACGGGGAGCTGCTGACGTCAACTGGGGCTATAGTCGGGCGGTGGAAGGAATACTTTGAGGAGCTTCTCAATCCCACCAACACGCATTCCTATGAGGAACCAGAGCTGGGAGACCTGGGGACGGACTGTCCAATCTCTGGGGCAGAAGTTGCTGAGGTAGTCAAAAAACTACGCAGTGGCGGAGCCCCGGGGGTGGATGAGATCTGACCTGGGTATCTCAAGGCGATGGATGTTGTAGGACTGTCATGGTTGACACGTCTCTGCAACATTGCGTGGTCATCGGGGGCAGTTCCTGTTGAGTGGCAGACCGGGGTGGTGGTTCCCATTTTTAAGAAGGGGGACCAGAGGGTGTGTTCCAACTATAGGAGGATCACACTCCTCAGCCTCCCTGGGACGGTCTACTCCAGGGTACTGGAGAGGAGGGTCCGGTTGATGGTTGAACCTCAGATAGAAGAGGAGCAATGTGGTTTTCGTCCTGGTCGTGGAACTGTGGACCAGCTCTTTACCCTCGCTAGGGTGATGGATGGGTCATGGGAGTTTGCCCAACCAATCCACATGTGTTTTGTGGATTTGGAGAAGGCTTATGACCGTGTCCCCAGGGACACCCTGTGGGGGATGCTCCAGGAGTACGGGGTGGATGGTCTTTTGTTAAGGGCCATTCAGTCCCTGTACCAGAGGAGTGTGAGTCTGGTCCTCATAGCCGGGAGTAAGTCGGACCTCTTCCCAGTTAGGGTTGGACTCCGCCAGGGCTGCCCTTTGTCACCGGTCCTGTTCATAACCTTTATGGACAGGATTTCTAGGCACAGCCGTGGTGTGGAGGGTGTCGAGTTTGGTGACAGGAGAATCTCGTCTCTGCTTTTTGCAGATGATGTGGTCCTCCTAGCTTCATCAGGCTCTGACCTACAGCTCTTACTGGGGAGGTTCGCAGCCGAGTGTGAAGCGGCTGGGATGAGGATCAGCACCTCCAAGTCTGAGGCCATGGTTCTTGGTCGGAAAAGGGTGGCTTGCCAACTCCAGGTCGGGAGAGAGGTCCTGCCTCAAGTGGAGGAGTTCAAGTATCTCGGGGTCTTGTTCACGAGTGAGGGAAGGAGGGAGCGGGAGATCGACAGGCGGATTGGGGCAGCGTCTGCAGTGATGCGGACGCTGAACCGATCAGTTGTGGTGAAGAAGGAGCTGAGCCGGAAAGCAAGGCTCTCGATTTACCGGTCGATCTACCTCCCAATCCTCACCTATGGTCATGAGCTTTGGGTAGTGACCGAAAGAACGAGATCGCGGATACAAGCGGCTGAAATGAGTTTTCTTCGCAGGTTGGCCGGGCTCAGCCTTAGGGATAGGGTGAGGAGCTCGAACATCCGGGAGAGACTCGGAGTAGAACCGCTGCTCCTCCATGTCGAAAGGAGCCAGCTGAGGTGGTTCGGGCATCTTGTTAGGATGCCCCCTGGACGCCTCCCCAGGGAGGTGTTTCAGGCATGTCCTGCCGGCAGGAGGCCCCCGGGTCGACCCAGGACACGCTGGAGAAAATATATCTCTGGTTTGGCCCTGGAGCGCCTTGGGATCCTGCCGGAGGAGCTGGTAGAAGTGGCTGGGGAGAAGACCGTCTGGAACTCCCTAATTGGGATGCTGCCCCCGCGACCCGGACCCGGATAAGCGGAAGAAGACGAGACGAGACGAAATGGGAGGACAGATGAAAAGGACTGAAGAAATGAAGAAGGAAAAAGTCCTGACACCAGCTGGGATCTACTGAAGGTTCCAGTGATCTGTTGGGACCAGAATCAGGAAGAGGAACAAACATAAACCAGGTGCTCCAGAAGAGACTTCAGACACAGGAGTGAAAATATTTATTAGAAGAGTTGTCAAAGAGCCAAGGACCACTAGAGAGCCTCAGAAGGAATTCCACCAGGAATTAGCAGGAACAATAGTTCAAAAATAAACAAGAAGTAATGAAGTCATCCTCCATGGTCTGCAGCAGCTCCACCACCAAGACACCAAGAGATGATGAAGAAACAGCAGGTTGACAGTTTAAAGTTTGCAGAGCAACATTTAGACAAACCTGTGAAAAAGGTCAGAGGTCATAGAGGAACCTTCAGGAAGAATGGAGCAAAATCAGACCTGATTCTGATTCAGAACTGATCCTGAGACTAGTTTCTCCTCCAGGAGGCATCTGGAAGCTGCAGCACCAACAAAGACTTTAGACCAAGAATTCAATCTATTAAAGGAAGAGAATAAAATACTTTTACCTGAGTCGTTTCATTTTATTACACAGAACTTAATGTGGACATGGATGCATTGTTACAACATCTGGTGAGACTTTCAGGTCAACAGAACCTTCAGAGATAGATTTACTCAAAAGATTGGTGACGTGTTCAGTCCTTATTTTACCTACTGTACATCTGATAGCTGTAAAATTAAAACATGTGATAAACACAGCATAACATACATGTTTTCTCTAAACAGCTTGTTGGAACTGTTACCATATTTGGACATGAAACATGGCCCCAACATGTGCTACATGTTTGAGAACAACGTGTTTCCCAACAACATCATCCTGCCTCCTCCAATCAACCAAACTCCACGTCAGCAGGATCACTGGGAGAACATATCCGGGGTGAACATCCTGGATCACCTGTACCAGGAGCCTGTTAATTCAAAGAACATTTACGAGAACTTTAAGATCATCGTCAACCCCCGAGCTGTGTTCACCACATCCGTCCACGGCGTGCTGAACTCAGAGAGAACATGTGTCTGGGTGGACAGGAACTTAGCCCGCTTGTACCACACCAGGTAGGCTGTCTACTGCCTGATCATCACCTGCTGCCAAACAGCTCATCAACCACACGGTGGATTTTACTGAAACTCGTACAACTTAATCATTTTCTAAACATCTACAACCGATTACCTTTAGGAGTCAATCTGATTCAAGAAGGCCACCACAGCTAATCTACATTAACATAGGCTCACTTTGAAATGTCCACTGAATCACTACCTGATCTGGCTCAGGTGCAGCATGTAGCTCAGTTGGTAGAGTGGCCAGTCTGGCAACTGAAGGGTTGCCGGTTCAATCCCAGCTCCGGCTGGGTTAGCTTGTTCACCCACCTTGTCTACTGATGGTGGCCGGAGTGACGGGTGTCGGTGCATGGCATCCCGCCTGTCAGTGTGCCTCAGGGCAACTGAGGCTATGACGTAGCTGATCACTACCAGTGTGCGTGAATGGGTGAATGAATATTGTGTTGCACAGCGCTTTGGGGAGTGTAGAACTCTCTAGAAAGCGCTCCATACATACAGGCTATTTACCAGGGGATGAGAAGCTGCCTACTGAGCAGGAGCCCAAAGTCATGAAAGTGTCTCTGGGTCGGACACTGAACCCCCAAATGTCCCCCGGGCACCGTCCACATGCGTCAAAAGCAGAGAAACAATTTTCCTGAGGGGAAAAATAAAGGATTGATTATGATTATTAATATTTTCTAGGCTCTGAGGTCTGGAGAAGAAAAATGTAATTACAGTGATCCCTCGTTTATCACGGGAGTTACGTTCCAAAAATTACTGGCATTAGGTGAAATCCGTGGTGTAGCAGTTAAGTATTCTTACAGTTATACAGTTTTAAGGCTGTACAACTCCTCAATACACACTTCATACACTTTTCTGAGACAGGCATTAATATTTTCACACCTTTCTCTCTTGTTTAAACACTACCGGTGTAGGTACCACATCTACTCGGCCTGCCTGATCGGCTCGGGGCCTGCGCCTGCCAATTAAGTAACACAAGCTGATTGGCTGAACGTATGACTAACGTAAGTGACGTCACCACGTTCATAAATGTTACGTATGCACGTTGACGCTGAAGCTTTTGATTGGTCTGGACAAATTTGTGGTTGTAGTTCTTCTTTACTGGAGTAAGGACTACAACTAATTCGCTCCTATAGCTGCTGGTGTGTTCTGCGCACTTAGAGCTTCAGTCAGCAGCGGGGGGTTTCCGTTTGGAGGTATTTCCGGTTTTATTTTGACAAGGCAACGACTACTTCCGGTTGTTCCGGTTTCGTCTTAGAAACAAAAGAACAGAGGGAATACACGGATTCGTGCGCGCTTAGGGCTTCAGTAAACACTCGGGACCACCCCCCTTCTCTTGTTTCACTCAGCATTTCCTTTTTGCGGTGAGATGAGCTTGCGGGTGTGTTAGCGCGCTTACAGCGCTTCAGTCAACAGTGGTAGCTGTCCAAACTAAGCATCAGCTGTTCATGGTGGGAGTCATTATCACAAATGCCCGAGCCGAATTAGGGTCCCAGTCCAACCCTGGTCACAGTAATACCGTATACCCCGGTAAAATGTGGAGGAAGTTTGACCAAGCCTAGTTTCGACAGAGTTTTACAGTGTATTTTGTCCAAGTGGCTTTGCTGTAGTGTGAAGTTGTCGGCAGGAGAAGGACCCCGAATTTATCTGGCAGGCCGAGTAGATCCGGTACCTACACCGGACCATCAGAATAAATGATTTATTTATGGATTGATCGCATCTGACAGACACTGTGTGTTTAGTCACGGGTAAAAGTCTGCAGCTGCTGCAGTGCTAAACCAATCATCTGCTGAGAAGCTGACTTCTTACCTCCACTGTGCCTTAATGAAGGAAGGGAGCATGAGGGTCCGACTCGGTCTGCGGTCCAGCAGGGAGGCACCGCGGTTCTTGGGTAGTCCAGGGCACAGTGCGCGTTCTCCTGAGAGGAGTCAGGACGCACTGCACTCGGCGACACTCAGATAACCGCACAATACGGAGGAAATAGACTGACAATGGTCAGGACAAAGAACACAATGTGCTGTTAAAAAAAAAAAAAAAGCATGAAAAATTGCACACACAAAAAATCTGTGAGAAAGTGAGTTCATAATAAGTGAACCGTGTTATAGTGAGGGACCACTGTGGTTTAAAATGACTGTAGTTCAGACTAAACAGTAAAGGTGGTAAAACCCCAAAGTAAAATACGAGACGGAGTGGCTGGATTGTAGTGACTCAGACATCTGAAGCAGCTAAGTGATGGCATTCTTTTAGGTGTTTGATTGAGGTGAATCCTGGCAGGTTTATTTATGAGACACTGGACTGAAAACGGGGCTGCATGGTGGTGCAGTTGTTAGCACTATTACCTCGCAGAAAGGAGGTTGTGGGTTTGCTTCCCTGGCTTGCCGGGGTTTGCATGTTCTCCCCATGCATGCGTTGGGGGTTCTCTCCGGGTATTCCGGCTTCCTCCCACAGACCCAAAACATGACTGCTGGGCTCACTGGTCATGGTAAATTGTCCCTAGGTGTGAGTGGGTGTGTGACTGTTTGTCTCGTTTGTCTGTATGTGGCCCTGTGATGGACTGGCGACCCGTCCAGGGTGTCCCCTGTCTCTCACCCGTTGACCGCTTGAGTTAGACACCAGCTCCCTGTGACCGTCTGTGGAGGATGAAGCAGCTTCAGACAATGGATGGATGGATGAACTGAAAACCTGGTGCATGCTGCGTTCATGTAGCGCTGGAAATGCAAAACATGAGGTTTTTCTCTATCCCATATATAAGGTGCTACATAGTGAACAGCATGTAGTGAGAGAGTAAACGAGTGAACACAGCTTCAGGTAGTTTTCAGAAACTTGTTTTCAGCATTTAACTGAAACAACTCTAGCTGTTTCCTGATCAGAGGATCTCGGTTTAAATGCTTGAAAGGCAGCAGGTGATGATGC
The DNA here is from genome assembly GCA_006937965.1 of Callopanchax toddi. NCBI lineage: Eukaryota > Metazoa > Chordata > Actinopteri > Cyprinodontiformes > Nothobranchiidae > Callopanchax > Callopanchax toddi. The sequence goes on along the minus strand of SSNR01000088.1, from coordinate 1,838,407 downwards.
GTTCCCCCAGGGAATGATGGAGCTTTGATTACTGTTGAATGTTTTTCTGTGAGGACACAGTGCTGCTAAATACCTGTTTCTCTGTTTATGACCAAATAAAACTGTTTAGTGCACTGAATGATGTTCTGTCAGTATTTTGAACAGGATACTAGTAAACAACTGTAGCCAGATATCAGATCTGAATCAGAATCAGCTTTTTTGTCATTGAACCAGCATCCTGGTACAACGGGATGCATTTCAGTACAACCTGACCAAGATTAGACACACAGAACATGTAGGACACATTACAGGAACAGGCAGACCGCGGAGCGCGCACCCTTTAGATGCAGAGGGGGATAGAAGGTAAACAAGAGGGAAGTTGCGTAAGGATAAAAAAAACTTGTTTCATTTCTCTGCCCTCCTTAAGGGAGTACAGAGACTTGACGCAGGAAATAACCACCTAGCTACATTCAGAGCAGACAGACTCAGACAGTCACAACACATGATGTGGGTAGGGCGGGCGTGGGAACTCCGAGCAACGACGAAGCCGCAGCTAGAGCGCAGCCTGCAGCGAGGTCAGTCTCGAGAGGGAGGAGTGTTGAGAAAAGAGGAACACGTTGAAGCTGGATGTGTCTGCAAGCGAGTGATTTCGCGGCCTTCCAGTGCAGCCGTGATAGTCTTATCTGAACTTATAAGCGAGCACAGTGAACTGAACCAGAGCTCACAGTCTTGTGAAGACAGGAAGGGAGGGGTGAAGCCACAGGCTCCATTCCTCACCAGGGGAGTTTGAGATACTTCAACGTTCAAGGCCAGTTGGGGGAGCCAAATTCCAGAAAACAAATTTGTTTAGAGCAGGCAGAAATTAATTTGCTTTCTACCTTCTGTCCTTTCCCGGTCGTCAAATGCCCAAACGGCCTTAACGGGAATTAATGTCCCTCAAGTTGAGCTAGAGCTTTCTCCAAGTTGGTTCCCAGGTTTTGCACCAGTCTGCTAAGATCCTCAATCTTTCGATTTAGATCTTGCAGCGCCAAAGTCTGAGTCCCTCCAGCCCGACACACTCCATCAGTGAGAGCGGACAGCTTGCCAATTGGATCCATCTTCTCCGAACGTTTGCGGTATTCCAGATATCCGCAAGCACCAATCAGCAGAATTCCAATAACCATAATCTCAATCATGTAAACATCTTCAGCGTCCTCTAGAGAAAGCAGCGAGATGCACATGATCTTCCATTCGCCCTAAGAGTCCATCATGTAGCAGCCAGGTGCGTTGAATCAGGGCACGTCAGCGCTCCCTTCACCATTTGAAAGTGGAATAAATCTTGTCAATTGAGTTGATCGACCAGCTCACCAAATCCATGATCCAGAGAGGAATGCAGACGGGTGGTCCAGATAGATTTAACAGGACAAAGAGCAGCAGGGCAGACAGGGTAGGGANCTTGAAATAAGGGGGGATATGTAGCGCTGGCAAAGCGTTACTATCTCTGATTTCTGACCCCTTGGTTCATCACAACAATAACTCATCTTTTTCCTAATAACTTGGATTAAAATGACTCTTTTATTATGTTGTAACCTGAATCAACATTCCTTCCAGGACCGGTCGTGTCGGAAGACTCAAGATTTCCTTTAATTAATAATTAAACTTAAGAACTCTTTGATGTCTCATTCTAAAGACACTACCTTTTAATCCACTGTCCAGAAATGTCTTAATATGATTAATTCATCTTCTTCCAGTATTCATGAATGTTGATGTTGCATCAGTATTATTTTATGGTTCTACTTTTGCTAAAAGGTTAAAACATATTTATAATCCAGCTAAACTTCCTGGGTTTCTAATGACGAGAACCACGTGACTTGGTAACTCCGTTCCCATTGGTCCACGCGTCCAAACCGGGCCACGTCCCAACTTCCTGCCTGGAAGAGCTGAGTCTCTAGAGTTCTCGTCAACCCCACGACGAGAGAACACGGCCTCCGTTTTCCTCCGCTACACGGAAGGCCTCTGTGCCGACCGAGCTCGTGAGTAAAACCAGCCTCACCGGTCGATGACAACATTGCTCCGGCTAAGAAGTCAGACACCATCTGTCTGCTTCTTTCCACCTGCCATGGGAAAGCCGGTTAGCCTCTGCACCAGCCGATCATGGAGCCGCTGACACCGACTCGCTCAGACACCTCCGTGCCTCGAACCGACCTTCGGGTCTCGGGGACAACTCCGAGGTTCGTCCGACAACGGCACTCGACGAACCTCCTACACCTCCACGCCGAGGCGATCTGGAGCGGTTCAGTAGGTACCAACCCGACCTGGTAAAACCGAGGCTATTGATAAATAACACTCCATCAAGTTAGCTTAGTTCCCCTCAGAACTAACTAGCCGAGATCCCTAGATATTAACATATCACGGGCTCTCGTCATTAACTCTCAGCTTAATAACATCAGAAGAATCTCTTAAGATGCAACTATCTACCTCATATCTGTCTGTTTATCAAATCTGTTTTCTTTAATAAAATAACTGAAGTCTAAGTCAGCTTCTGGGTTATACCTTTCAAATATACGTGCGTAGGTCTCCCTTTGAATCAAAGTGAATCTAGATGCCTGCATAACCGTCAGTTTAGTGAAGGTAGCTAACAGTGATTAGCATTAAAACCAACAAAACTAAGCTGATAACTTTGCAGAAGTGTGTCCGTACTATAACGATAAAATCAGGTTATATTACGCTACAATGGTATGCAATGTATGGTATGTATGGTATGCATGGTATGTATGGTATGCATGGTATGTATGGTATGCATGGTATGTATGGTATGCATGAGTGTAGAACTCTCTAGAAAGCGCTCCATACATACAGGCTGTTTACCAGGGGATGAGAAGCTGCCTACTGAGCAGGAGCCCAAAGTCATGCAAGTGTCTCTGGGCAGGACACTGAACCCCCAAATGTCCCCCGGGCACCGTCCACATGTGTCAAAAGCAGAGAAACAATTTTCCTGAGGGGAAAAATAAAGGATTGATGATTATTATTATTAATATTTTCTAGGCTCTGAGGTCTGGAGAAGAAAAATGTAATTACAGCGATCCCTCGTTTATCACGGGAGTTACGTTCCAAAAATTACTGGCATTAGGTGAAATCCGTGGTGTAGCAGTTTTGTATTCTTACAGTTATACAGTTTTAAGGCTGTACAACTCCTCAATACACACTTCATACACTTTTCTGAGACAGGCATTAATATTTTCACACCTTTCTCTCTTGTTTAAACACTACCAGTGTAGGTACCACATCTACTCGGCCTGCCAGATCAGCTCGGGGCCTGCGCCTGCCGATTAAATAACAGAAGCTGATTGGCTGAACGTATGACTAACGTAAGTAACATCACCACGTTCATAAATGTTACGTATGCACGTTAACGCTGAAGCTTTTGATTGGTCTGGACAAATTCGCGGTTGTAGTTCTTCTTTACTGGAGTAAGGACTACAACTAATTTGTTTGAATTAATCTTTAGATTTATTTACATTAATCTTTAGATTTATTTACATCAGAACTAACAAAGTTGTCGGTAGGAGAAGGACCCCAAGCTGATCTGGCAGACCGAGTAGATCTGGTACCTACACCGGATCATCAGATTAAATAATTTATTTATGTATTGAACGCATCTGACGGACACTGTGTGTTTAGTCGCGGTAAAAAGTCTGCAGCTGCTGCTGTGCTAAACCAATCATATGCTGAGAAGCTGACTTCTTACCTCCCACTGTGCCTTAATGAAGGAAGGGAGCATGAGGGTCCGACTCGGTCTGCAGTCCAGCAGGGAGGCACCGCGGTTCTTGGGTAATTCTTGGTAGAAAATAAACAAGAGGGAAGTTGCGTAAGGATTAAAAAACTTGTTTAATTTCTCTGCCCTCCTTAAGGGAGTACAGAGACTTGACGCAGGAAATAACCACCTAGCTACATTCAGAGCAGACAGACTCAGACAGTCACAACACATGATGTGGGTAGGGCGGGCGTGGGAACTCCGAGCGACGACGAAGCCGCAGCTAGAGCGCAGCCTGCAGCGAGGTCAGTCTCGAGAGGGAGGAGTGTTGAGGAAAGAGGAACACGTTGAAGCTGGATGTGTCTGCAAGCGAGTGATTTCGCGGCCTTCCAGTGCAGCCGTGATAGTCTTATCTGAAGTTATAAGCGAGCACAGTGAACTGAACCAGAGGTCACAGTCTTGTGAAGACAGGAAGGGAGGGGTGAAGCCACAGGCTCCATTCCTCACCAGGGGAGTTTGAGATACTTCAACGTTCAAGGTCAGTTGGGGGAGCCAAATTCCAGATAACAAATTTGTTTAGAGCAGGCAGAAATTAATTTGCTTTCTACCTTCTGTCCTTTCCCAGTCGTCAAATGCCCAAACGGCCTTAACGGGAATTAATGTCCCTCAAGTTGAGCTAGAGCTTTCTCCAAGTTGGTTCCCAGGTTTTGCACCAGTCTGCTAAGACCCTCAATCTTACGATTTAGATCTTGCAGCGCCAAAGTCTGAGTCCCTCCAGCCCGACACGCTCCATCAGTGAGAGCGGGCAGCTTGCCAATTGGACCCATCTTCTCCGAACATTTGCGGTATTCCAGATATCCGCAAGCACCAATCAGCAGAATTCCAGTAACCATAATCTCAATCATGTAAACATCTTCAGCGTCCTCTAGAGAAAGCAGCGAGATGCACATGATCTTCCATTCGCCCTAAGAGTCCATCGTGTACCAGCCAGGTGCGTTGAATCAGGGCACGTCGGCGCTCCCTTCACCATTCGAAAGTGGAATAAATCTTGTCAATTAAGTTGATCGACCAGCTCACCAAATCCATGATCCAGAGAGGAATGCAGACGGGTGGTCCAGATAGATTTAACAGGACAAAGAGCAGCAGGGCAGACGGGGTAGGGAGGGAGAAGATATCGGATATATGTTTTGAATCTGTAGTAAACTGGCTTATAAAGGGACACATTTGCTCCTGTGTCCCTGTTTCTTGCTGCAGACTGAAGACACTGATTGTTTTGTCTTTGCTTTCTGTTGTTTCAGAGCTCAGAAACAACTGGATCTGACTCCAGACCAGCTGGTTTATGATAACAGATTGCTGAGCTACAGCGCTCTCCTCACACCAGCTGTTAACGCCGCCCTGAGAAGGAGTGGACTTCTACCTGACGACGGCTCAAACTAGGCTCAGGGTGTTAGCCATGTTGGAGTCTAATCCTCCTGAAGTAAACACCATTAGTTTCTCAGCACTTGAAGGTTCTATGTGGGATTCAGGATTCTCTTTAGATTCTGTTTAAAACACATAAAATACAAAATACTTGACCTAAAATAATGAAAATGTATCTATTATTAATTCAACCCAATTTGTGTTTATTGTCACTTCCATGATAGACATTCAGCATAGACAGAAGTGAGATCATTCTCCACTGATGTAGGATGACATTTTTACTTCAAGGGTGGAAGTGGGGGGAGGGGGGCTTGAATTGCTTAACAGTGCCATCATATCAACCCTACACCTAAAAATCACATCCAGTTATTGTAGCATTACATTGTCTTTAGATGACCTCAGGGGTCAAAACTGCCTTTTTAAAAGTGGTGGGGACATGTCCCCCCCCCAAAAAAAAAAATTACATCTGTGCTCAATTAACATGCTATTCACACTTTGCACTAGATGCTACATAAATATAAAAACCTAAAGCTTAAAAACAACACGGTGGCTTAGAGAGTAAAATAATTTAAAAAACTGTTTAAATTTATTTTGGCATTTTGAATAGGATGCAGTGTTAACCTTTTTAAGGGTGTTCAGTATCCTTTTGGCCTGAGGGAAGAAACAGTTTGAATCTTTGGAAGATCTGGTCTGGATGCTCTTTAGTCTTCTACCTGAGGTCGGGGGTAAAAAGAGGAGGTGTGATGGTGAGAGGAGTCCTGCAGGAGGTTTCTGGCCTTTTTGACACATTCATCTCTAGATGTCAGTTAAAACCTTCATAGATTTTCTCTGCAGCTCTCACTGTCCTCAGCTGAGCAGCTGCTGAACCAAACTGTGATGCAGTGGATCAGGATGCCTTTTAATGTCCCCCTGTAGAATGATGTCACAGTTAGAGGGTGGGGTTTGGCCTTTTTCAAAATTTTATTTATAAAATGAAGACGTTGCTGGGCTTTTTTGGTGATAGCAGTGTTGTTGGAGGAGGGATTGATGAGACTGACCAGTGTGGTGTCATCTGCAAATCTGAGGATGTGGTTTGAGCTGAACCTGGTACAGTAAGTGAACCAGAGAGGACTGAGCACTCAGCCCTGTGGAGTGCCCAGAGTGCCCAGTGTAATGCCGCTGGATGTTTTCTGTCCTATTTTCACTGACTGTGGCTTGCCTGTGAGAAAATACAGAATCTAGGTATCTAACATAGAGACAGTTCAAAATGGGGACTTAGATTTTCATTTTGAGCACATAGCCAAGACAGGGCGGGGCAATGACCCCAGGGAATTTCCCGCCCTGTATTGGCTATAGCCAGGGCGGGAAATTCCTATAAGGTTATTTCCCTATAAGGCCATAGCCAAGACAGGGCGAGATCATTGGCTATGATGACATCATCATAGCCAATGACCCCGCCCTGCCTTTGATCTGTCCTTATAGGTGTTGTTAATACCTTAACTCTATCAGACTGTAGCAGAGACCACGTTGACAAGAGACACAGCTGAATCCTTCTCAGAGAGACGTTTACTGGAAATACAGCTGACTCCTGTTAATCAGTCTATACTCACGACGAGACCGTTAGTTACAGTCTACTCACGAGAATCTGATTTAACTCAACTAGAACTCACATTTCAACCAGACATGACAAGAATACACTCAAAAAAGTTTGAACTGTCCTGGTTTAACAACTGTGAGGAAAACTGTGAATTGTGTAAAAATCCAATCTCACTTGAAGAAATTATGAGTCGTCAATCTGAGGAAATCTATCTGGAACCTGCTTCTTCTGCAGAGACAGAAACACCTCAACTTGTGGAACCTAAAACCAGTTTTTCTCAAAAGAAAATCAAACCCTCAAAGACTGAACAGTCATGGTTTGATCGCTGCGAGGAAGATTGTGAAGTCGACTACGACTTAGTTATAGACTTTGAAGACAGCTGCGATTCAAATAGGTGTGAAAATCCACTCTCACGTGAAGAAATGGAGACTCCTCACCCTGTGGAAGTCCATCTGGAACCCACTTCTCCTGATCAAATTGCTCAATTAAAGCAGAAGGTTTACAACCTCACAAAACGTCTGCAAACCAGTAATGACCATTTAAATCAGGAGAAAGAACAGAGGGTTGCAGCAGAGGACAGATGTCAAACAAGCTTAGAAGAAATTAGTGAACTGGAAAATGAACTGTTGTTGCAGAGGCACCAGTCGATCATCACAGGCAAAAAATTTAAATTACAAGAATGGAGAAATGAGGATTTGCGTAAAAACTGCAAAGTGATGAGACTCAAGCTCGGACAACAAAACGAACCTCCTACAGACTTGGAAAGAAGTTTTTTTGAACAAATCCAGCGAAAAATCCATGTAGAAGTCCAGCTGCTCAAAAGCAGAAACCTAATGAGAGAACAGCACAAGGACCTTCAGCCGATTCAGGACAGAAACGACGTCCTCGTCCTAGAAGAAACAGAGACTCAGGAATTCAATCTGGAACCTGTTTCTTCTCCAGAGACAGAAACTCCTGAATCTTTAAAAATCCATCTGGAACCCACTTCTTCAGATCAAGTTTCTCAATTATTGCAGCAGCTGAACAACCTCACAATAAAGATGGAAAACAACAGTGACCATTTAAATCAGGAGAAAGGACAGAGGATTGCAGCCGAGACCAAATGCAAAACACATTTGGAACAAATTGGTGATCTGAAAAATGACTTGTTGCTTGAGAGACACCAGACGGTCAACACAGACAGAAAACTGCAAAACCAGAAAAACATTAATGAGGATTTGCATCAAATATGCAAAGAGCTGAAACGCCAGCTCCCAAAAGAACCTAAACGTTCTAAAAAGTTGAAAAGAAGTTCTGTTAAAGTCCAGACAAAAGTCTCTTCTGATGTCCAGAGCCATCAGAGAAAAGAGCTGGAACAGGAGCTGGTTCAGACCAAGGTCCAGGTCAGCATCGATACTGACCTCCAGACCAACAACACTGAGAACCCCAAACAGCTGCTTCAAGCAGAGATCAGCGTCCACCTTGAAACCAACTCTGCATTAAAAGAGGAGCAATCGGAGACAGAAGTCTGGAACCAAATAGAGACCTGCGATGAAATGGAGACAACTGCAGAACCAAGTCTCCTGGAAGTGACCAGCCTTTTATCCCAAGACGACATCAGGCCTGAAGTCTGCCTCCCAGTAACCAGCAGAGAAGAAAAAGAAAAAATATCTGCATGGAGGCGCTTCAAAAAGTTTATTACTCCAAAGAGTCGTCGCCTGAATAAAAAGTCCCAAATCTAGAACATCCAAGGAAAACCTGGGACATCACTTCCCTTCCTTGACACACATCACCATCAGATCTATACAGCAACCACGTCGCACAAGCAGCACGGGGTCAAGGCGTTGCCACGGAAACCTTGACAGAAACCAAGTCTCCAATACCAGCTGGAGAGTTTCTGTTGGGTTTCAGAGCGTTCCCCGTGTCTGCTTGTGTTGATGTGACCTGATTGCTTCTGTGTCCATGGTCTACCTCACCTTCCACCAGGGTAAAAAAAAAATGGCAGCACAAGGGTTCCCAGAGAGCAGTTCACCTGTTGACTGGACTTTCTGTGTCTCCTTGTGCTGCCAGGAGGTTTTCTCCGGGTGCTCCGGTTCACCTCCCCGCCCCAGGTTGATCAGTGAGTGTAAACCGGTCCTATAGCAGTCAATGTGAGTCTATGTAGCACTAGGAGGTGACTTAAACCTCGCTCTTCAACACCACCTGAGGAGTTTCACCCCAGGAGCTACAGGACACATAGGTCCACTGTACAAAAGGGCAGGAGACGTGGTTCCACAGTTATTAAACATGCTTTACTGGTAAAAGCAAGGTTAAAAAAACTGATTTGAATGAAAATGACTGAAAACAACATAAAATGGCAGGCTGAGGCTTACCAGGCGAATCAGGCCAAATTAATTGAAAACCAAACAAAATCACCCACACACGGTGCCATGCATCCAGGGAGTGGTGGTCACACACACGCACACGTGGAAAACTCCCATCACCAAGGCCTGTTCACCACTGGCAGCACTCAGCCTGTAAAAGAAAGAGGAGTTAAAAACCATAAAACAGTTCAAAGAAATATCAAACCAATGGGACAGCCTGATTCCCTTCAGCCCTGGTGGGCCAGCTGTCCATAGAATCCAGGAGGGCTCCAGTTAAACCCCGAGTGTCCTGTTGATTGGCCACACCCACTTCGATCCTGCTGAGGCGGTAAACCAGGCCCGGATGACCGTCCTGCCTGCGTGGTCCTGCCGGTCCGCCCCAGGAAGCCCACACGATCAGGGGATTCTCCACTGGAGTCCTCGGCGTGCCCGCTGTCCACTACGCCTCCAGCAAACTTTATTCATAAAATTCAATTATAACAGAACAGCAGAGTCTGGCAAAGCACAGACGGAATAATAAATAACAGATTAAGTAAAACACCAACAGCTGGATGAGGAGAGCACATAGCTGTATTTGTGATTTCTTCCCAAGTAGAAATCTTTGTGGGCAGCTCAGAGCTCAGCCAAGCTTACTCAGGGAGCTGAGCATGCCTGCTGCCATCACACCACCACAACCGGCGACCTCACCCGGAAGTGATGTCAAGGAGAGCTGGGAGACTGAATGCCAAGTCCTCAGCCTTTTTATAGGGTGCCCCCTAAAAAGCACTCTGACAGCCCCCGTCCTCTGGAATGCACTGCCCATTACCGTCCTCCAGCCGTCATATCACAGTCTTCATATCACGGCTAAAGACTACTACGAGCTGGCTTTTAGATAGGAACTCTTTTAGCTGGTTTCTATCTTAATGTTTTTAGGTGTTTTAAACTGCATTTATTGATTGTTTTTACTGTGCTTTTACTGCATTTCTTGGTTGTTTTATTGTGTTTTTATAAGATATGTGTGTTTTTATTTCATGATGTTCAGCGCTTTGGTCAGCTCACACGCTGTGTTTACATGCGCTTTTATAAATAAATATGTTATGTTATGGTATAAAATTAAAAAAATTGTGATGTAATTGTAATAAAAAACAAAATCATTAAAAAAAAAATTAAAAAAAATATCCCTTTCGTGAATCGCCACCTTATCGTGGTGGAAGGGTTTGCGTGTCCCCAGGACCCCAGAAACGATGCTGCTTGGAGCCTTTTTCTTCATGGCAGATAGTTTGTGGCTGAGGGGCCAGACTAAGAGCGATTCAGATAAATGGAGGTTGGTGATGTCCAATCCTGCTCACCTACAGCTGTCCTCAAAAGACATGCTCTCTAAAATACTTTCTAAAAAACATAAAAGAGAGAAAACATGCACATTTAGACCTTTCTGACATTTAATAGGTCATTTTGGAAACAAGAAAACGTTGGCTGCTTCAGCTATCCCAGGGCTGGACTCTAAAGCAGATTTCCTGTTTAGCCCACTCTGGGTTAATATAGTACCTGTGATTGAGGTAGTAGTATACCTCCTTCTCCTTAATGTGAGTCTTGTCTGTGACAGCAGTGTCCAGGGACATTCATTGTGTGAGCCAACACATTGTTGTTAAGCCAGGATTCACTGAGAGCCAGGGAGTCCAGGTTGGAGTTAATTAACAGGTTAGAATCTGACCCACCTTTGGTTCAATGCTCCTGATATTTAAATGTTCCTTTGGTTTAGTGTTCTAGTCCCACAGTTTGGAAATACCTGCTGTGTGAGGCTAAGTGACTTTTCATTAACCCTGCAAAGAGTCATATTGGCACATACTGGCTCAAGAAAAAGATTTTAAAATATGGGGAAAAAAGTTGCAAAGTATGCCTTTAAAATGTTGAAAAACACTGATCACAGCAAAATTGATGGTAGTAAAAACAACTGAAAGAAATTAAAAGAAAGACCTAAATAAAAAATGTAAGAGCAGGGAGAAACTAGCTGCAACGCTGATCAGAGTGGAGCCCAACAAAACCCCGGCCGGCAGCCATCTTGGGCTGACGTCCCTCACATGTTTAGCTGGACACAGCCAGAAGAAGGGCTGTTTTATATGACAGCATCTTCATTTCTACTGAAACCAAAGGCTCAAACCATGAGTCACTTCCAGCACCAAGGTTAAATCTCACTGTGGGACTTTGTGCTGTCAGTTCATTTTTACAGCACCTGAGAAACTAGAATAAACAATATGGTAGAAACTGGTATTTAAAACAAACATTTATAAAACACAAATCAAGTTTTTCTTTAACTGCTCAGGACACACTAAAAAGCAAAAGGCAGTGGTATGGTACTCTCACACTTCCCTTACAGAAAAAACACATGAAACTACATGTTTCCAGTGTGAAGATCAAACAAAACATGTGAGCTTCACGTGGGGAAAAGAGCATGTTTTCACATGTAAAAACATGTGAATTTAAAATGTCAGCACATGTGCATCCCATGTTTCCTGTGTGATTTTGGAACACTTATGTGTTCCCGTGTGGTCACATGTTTTTCCTCGTGGGTTCACATGTGAAAAACGTGTTTAGTTCATGTGTTTTTCCATGAGGGCAGTGATGAGATGGGGTTCGATTCCCTGCAGTGCCCTGCTCATTGTGTTGATGTTGACAGGAGAGAAAACAGTTTGTTAGAAAAAGTCTGGATGTTCAGCAGGATGATCTAAATGATATTAAAGTCTCCACACATGAACAAGGTTTCATTCTTTATTCTATCAATCAACTCCATTATTTTGTCAGAAAACATCTCAACACAAGAACCCGCTGTTCTATGAACACAGCTAATTACAATATTGTAGCTGTGC
>SSNR01000088.1:1815339-1826492 GCA_006937965.1 Callopanchax toddi | reverse complement strand
AGTAAGTAAGTAAGTAAGTAAAGTTTATTTATATAGCACCTTTCACAGAAAAAATCACAAAGTGCTTCACAGAAAACAGAATCAAACATGATAAAACAAATAAAATCAATAAAACAAACAAAATATCATTACAAATCAAAATCATTAAACAACAACAAGAGAACACAAAAGAGTTATTTAAAAGCAGTTTTGAATAATTGGGTCTTCAACTGCTTTTTAAAGGAGTCCAGACTGTCTATACAGCGTAAAACTAAAGGAAGGTCATTCCAAAGTCGCGGTGCAACAGACTGGAAGGAGCGATCACCTCGACTTTTAAATCTGGTCCTTGGAACTGTTAGGAGATTCTGGTCTGTGGACCTGAGAGCTCGGGTTGGAGCGTACGGCTTTATCAGTTCAGTAACATAAAGAGGAGCTTGACCATGTAGGGCCCTGAAAGTTAGAGTCAGGATTTTAAAATGAACTCTACATTTAACAGGTAACCAGTGCAGAGACTTCAGAATAGGAGTGATGTGATCTTTTCTGTTTGCTCCAGTGAGGAGCCTCGCTGCAGAGTTCTGGACCAGCTGAAGGCCATAAAGGGCTTTTTGGTTCAAACATGTGAAAAGTGTGTTACAGTAATCTAGACGGGAGGAGATAAAAGCATGAAGAACCATTTCCTGTTCAGGTTTTGACACCAACTTTCTCAGTTTGGAAATATTTCTCAAATGATAAAAACAGTTTCTGACCAGCTGTTTTGAGTGACCTTCAAGAGACATTGATTGGTCGAAAATAACACCCAGATTCCTCAGGTTAGACTTTACAGCAGAACTTAAATGTCCAATCTGTTGACTGATCAGAGGGACCATCCTATCAGGGGCAACAATCAGACATTCAGTCTTTTCAGGGTTTAACTGAAGGAAGTTCTTTTCTAACCTGTTAGTTGCTGACAGACACTCCAGTAGTTCAGACAGTTTGTAGAACTCTGAGTCCTTGAAGGAGCAGTACAGCTGAATGTCATCTGCATAAAGGTGGTAGGAGACATTGGGACATCTACTAATGATCTGTCCAAGAGGATGGATATATAGTAAAAACAGGAGTGGACCCAGAACAGAGCCTTGGGGTACCCCACAGAACAGATCTGTAGTATCTGACATGATGTTGTTTATATGGACACTGAAACTTCTGTTTGAGAGGAACCAGTCTAAAACTGTTCCAGAGATCCCCACCAAGTCACGGAGTCTGTTCATTAAGGTGCTGTGATCAACAGAAAGGTCCAACCAGTGCTTTAAGTGGAAAAAAATAAGTGCCGGTACTCTCCTTATTAGTTCAAGATTATATATATAAATATATATATATATATATATATATATATATATATATATATATATATATATATATATATATATATATATATATATATATATATATACTGTATATACACACATACAGAGATAGATATCTATAGTTTTATTAAGCCAGTTCTAAATCAAATCCTCATGAAAGAAATTCAGATTCACTCAGTCATCAGTTTAGTCACTAATGCTTCCCAATGTGTCCTCCCTTCATACCTGTAGACTCCATCACTGGATTTTATTTGTCTAGAAGACAATTCAGGACAAGACACCTCTCTATCTGTCCTCTCTTCTACACCTGGCCCATAATAAATGTCACAGGAGGTCTAGTGAAGATATTCAGCTCTAGTCTAGTTAACTAGACCGTCAGTTCTGCTCTGCAGACTTTGAGTCTGGCTCTCCTCATCATCTCCACACCTCTACTGTCTTCAGCTCTGCAGCAGCATGAGACTGGAACATTTACTAAACACCCTGAGATTTATACTCTGACATCTATTACAGCCTATAAATCTAAACTTCATCAGGTTATTATGTATAATAACTAGGGATGCTCCGATCACGTTTTTTGCTGCCGATCACCAATACCAATCACATTGATTGACTGTAAATTTCACATTGTAGTGATGATGAGGGCTAAAGGCTACTTGATCTGTAGAAAATGAATCTCCTTCATTTGGACAAAAACAGGTTTTACTGACTTTTTCTAGGATGAAAAAAAAACAAAAACTTGAAGGCACCATGTAGACATCCATCCATCATATAGAAATATATTAGTTATAGATATATATTTACAATACCAATAGAAATATATTATTTATTTATATATATCTAAATAATTAAACATATATTCTTGTGCACAAGATCCCCATTAATTAGTTTGTGGTTGAAATGACATTTTGAGACAAATAGTTGTTTTTCTACTGCTGTTCAGACACAGAAAAGTCAGTATTGTTTTGACACTCTGGTCCATTTTATGCCCAAAAAGAACAAACTTATTACTGACTGACAATGATCTGATCATTACTAAAGAGTCTACCTGCTGCTCTCTCAGCTCCTCCTCCCTCCACCTGTCTGATCCACTGCGCCATGGCACGCTGCTCCAGCTGCGTCATGACGCACAGCTTTCCTCTCCATTAGCGCACGAGCTCTTTCCAACTCCGTCATTAATATTTAAATTATTGTCTTTTAATACCAATTTGAAGACTTATCTCAGCCCGAGCTCTGAGCCATTCCGTTCAGGGGACGCGAGTCCCTGCTTTTCCTCGCTCATCCGCTGTTTCACCAAATTCTGTCACCCTCCTGGAGTCACTAAATACGGGGGACAGATGAGTTCTCTCATCCACCTGCGTTTCTCCTGCACCGCGCTCGCCCTCCGCACCTCCCGCCATGCGCTGCTCTTAATATGAGGTAACTACGGCCACCGGAAAAGCTCAAAATTATATTGATGTAATACTGGAAAAACTCCCGGTATGGACGGAACGCTGGAAATAAGTCCCGGTACGCTGAGGGGTGAAATTTAGAAGTCCCGGTACGGCGTACCGTTCCGTACCGCCCCACTTAAAGCACTGGGTCCAACAGAACTAAGACTGTAAACTCCCCGGAGTCTGCTGCCATCATGATGTCACTGGATACTTTGAGTAAAGCTGTTTCTGTTGAATGTTTTTTACGGAAACCAGATTGAAATTTATCAAAAATGTTGTGTTGTTCCAGAAAAGAGACCAGCTGATCAGCCACAACTCTTTCTAAGAGTTTAGAGATATAGCTCAGTTTGGAAATGGGCCTGTAGTTATTTGGCTGAGAGGAGTCCAGACTGGGTTTTTTAAGGATGGGTTCAATAACAGCGTGTTTAAAGATGGAGGGGACAGAGCCGGTTTGGAGGGATAGATTAATAAAATCAACAATGCATGGGCCAACTAGGTCAAAAGCTTTAAGAAGCAAAGAGGTTGGGAGAATATCAACTGGGCTTGAAGATTGTTTCATGTTTTTAAGAATGAGACAGATGTCCTGAAAATGAACAGGTGTGAAGAAGGACCAGGTATGGGAAGGAGGAGGGTGGATGGGAGAACAGGGAGCAGATGGGGGTGAGAAACCTGACCTGATGTTTCTAATTTTGTTCTCAAAGAATGAAAGGAAGTTGTTACAATCAGACCTTGAGAACACAGGGATTTGGGGCGTTTTAGGTGAAACTATCTGATTGATCGTGTCAAACAGAACTTTGGAGTTTTTATTTGAGGAAATTAGTTGAGAGAAGTAAACAACTCTGGAGTTTTTAACCATTTCATTTAAAGATGTTATCAATTCCTTAAGGTACAGTCGGTGAATTTCCATTCTTGTTGATTTCCAAAGCCTCTCAGCTTTACGGCATGTCCTTCTGAGATTATAAATATGTTCGTTCATCCAGGGACTGCTCCTTCTATGAGATACCGCTGTTTGTTTAACTGGAGCTACTTTATCTAAGATAGTAGAACACTGCTGATTAAATGACTGGATGAAGGACTTTGCATCTTCACCATGAACTAAGCTTCTATCAAACTTTACAGAAAAACCATCAACTGCTGACTGATTAATGATGCGTCTTTCTGAACTCAGTTTGTGAGGGACAGGATCAACGTTAGACTGAATCTTAAAGAAAACACAGCTGTGGTCACTCACATGAACCTCCTCAACATGTAGCTGATTGATGTTTAGACCCAGAGAGAAGACTAGATCCAAAGTGTGACCCATATTATGGGTTGGTCCTGATACATGCTGCTCAAAGTTAAAAGAATCAGTGATGGATCAGAAATCAGCTGCTGTGTTACACTCAGGGTTATCAATGTGGAAGTTAAAGTCACCCAGAATTAAAACCTTTTCCAGCTTAATCATGGATGATAAGAAATCTGAACATTCAGAGAGAAAAGGGCCAGCTGGTCCAGGAGGTCTGTAAATTAAAACACAGTAAAATTCTTCTTGTAACCCTACTTTGATGATCTGACATTCAAAAGTAGTGAAACAGCCACTGTTGATTAGACTACAGGCATGTTTGTCCTTAAAGACCACAGCGAGACCTCCACCACGGCGTGAGGGGCGTGGTGTGGTAAACACAGAGCAACCTGGAGGACAGATTTCATTAGAATGGACAAAGTTACCATCTTGTTCCCATGTTTCAACTAGAAAAAAGAAGTCTAGGCCCTGCTGGGTGAACAGGTCATTTAAGATAAAGGATTTGTTAGAAATGGATCGGGCATTTAACAGGGCACACTGAACTGAAGGATGCAGGTCATTTTTCTTCTTTGTTACTTGGAGATGGACGGGTCGTAAGCACCTGTTGAGTTTCCGGGCTCTCTGATCAGAGTGATTAGGGCAGCGGGTTGATAAATGAACTGGAATAGGAAAATGTTCTGGTTTGAGAGCCGAGGAGGAAACTGTGGGGACAGAGACTCTGGGAAGAGACATAGATGATGGTTGAATATGTGGTGGACTGTAGGGGGCAACGGCGTTTGGAGTGGTGGTGAGACCGAAGGCTGCAGAAGGTGTAGATGACTCGGATGTAAACAGTCATGTCTGTGTAGAGGAGTCCACCATAGATATACATCTATAGGACTGCACAGCGTACCTGATGTTAGCGGTCAGCATGCGTGAGCCAAGTCGGTTTGGGTGAACACCATCTCGCCTAAAAAAGGAAAAACGCTTCCAAAACAGATTAAAGTTGTCGATATAGCCAATATTGAGGGACCTGCAGGCAGACTGAAGCCAGGTGTGGAGAGAGAGGAGACGGCTGAAACTTTCATCTCCACCAGAAACTGTAGGAATCGGGCCGGAGATGAAGACAGACGTTCCACTGCTCTTCTGGATCTCCAGCAGCTGGTAGAAATGCTGTAATGTGACAACAGACTGCCGACGGGAGACATCGTTGGATCCAACATGAATGATCACTCTTCTGACTGAAGTCGGGACGGAGCACAGCAGACTTGGAAGTTTCTCCAGAATATCTTGAACGGTGGCCGATGGAAAACACTTTGTCATGACGTTGAAGAAGCGGACGTTCCTAATTATTGAGTCACCGACCAGCAGAGTGGTTGGGGAGAACAGTGGACGAGGTGAAGAGGGTTCTGGGTTTGATCTTGGGTTTGTGATCCTGCGGGGCCGAGGAACTGGAGGGCTGGAGCTGGAGGGGCCCTGCTCCTGAGCCAGGGCAGGAAGTCCAGCGGAGTGTCGACGCACAGCTTCCTTCAGTGTTTTGCGTCGGGCAGTAGAAGTTGAGGTCCGGGGGTGGAGAGACAGTGGAGGCTGTTTCTTACGAACTACAGGCTCCAGACACACGGCTGCTGCTCCACCTGCTGCTCCTCTGTCCTCCTCACCTCCCTCCACAGGCTGTGGTGATTGAATGGGAGGAAGGGGCTCAGAGATGACAGCTGATTCTTCCTCAGCCAGTGCAGAGAAGCGGTTAGACAGGTTGAAGTCAGGTGGGGTGCTGGAAACAACAGGAGGGGACCTCTTTCGGCCACGTACCACAACCTCTGACCAAGATGAAGTCGGGTCTGGAGTAGGGCTGGATGTTGGCCGTGATAAGGGGTCCCAGGCAATAGTGTCCTGGAGCAGAGTGTCTCTGGATGTCTGTTCATGTTGATTAATAATCACTTTGGACAGTTTAGGGAAACGACTGGTAAGATCTGACAGCAGAAATTCTCTCCTTTCTAATTCATTTGACAGACGTCGAACATCTTCCTTAAGGTCAGCGATCTTTCTATTTGCTTTAAGGAGCATAGATTCATCATTGTGAGGAAGAAGAAGTGGTAGCAGCGACATGCAGATACCTTCAAGGCTACAGCTGCAGCGGAGCGTTCTCTGCCGGATCGGAGTTTAGTCTGTTAAAAGTCCTTTAGAGATCCAAAAATTCCCCAAAAAATAATATAATCCAGTGTAATCCAGCATCAGTGACAAAGGGCTGAGTTTTCCCCAAGAAATTAAGCCAAAAAATTAGGCCACAATAGAGAGCTGGAAAGGACACGTCTGCTCTCACTTTTATCACACACAACTGAAAATAATCTGTAAATAATACGAATAAGAAAAAAGAAAAGGTAAGGTGATGAGTGTTACTAACATTCAGTGCTGTGTGGCCATCAGCGCCCTTCATGTTTATTTCCTTAAGTTGAATCAACAGGTTTCTTCATCAGGCCAAAAGCGCACACATCGAGCACTCATGTTTGTTTTTAGTCATCTTCTTCTACCACTACTGATTTGTTTGTAATCCTGCTTCTGCGATCTCGTCACCCCTGGAAGGGGGGCTTCGACTAAGCTGTTTAAATGCAGATGAAATTGAGTTTCTACCACATTATCTGTGTGCTTTAGCTCGATTAGATCCTGTTCATCTTCAGCAAGACTAACCCTTTTACATGCATTAAAAAGCCAACTTCAGTCGATTTAAGGCAATAGTTCGGTTCTCTGAGGTGCATGTAAACGCACTGACTGACACTAGTTTGCCTGTAGGCCACTTCCTCTACTGGGTTGAACAGGCAGCCTGTTTAGTAGTCTGAACACTGCTGCTACCAAGTGACTGGATGCTTGTTTATTATTCAACATGATGACAGAGTGGGCTGACGTAGGCGAGCGTTGTGGAGTTGCTCACTGGAGGGTTGGCCAGATTATGCTGCTCTAAAGGCCAATTCATCCTCCACGAGAAGAAAGAACTTTCTTCTCGCTGGGGGTCTGCGAGAACAAAATTACGTCATTTTGTTCTCGCAGACCCAGTTCGGCAGCGCTAACGGCTTGTTCTTGTGCACATCAGCCGGGCCGAACTTTTTTCGACAGGATGTCCGAGAACAACTGCTGTGATTGGTCAGAAATGGAGGATGAGCGTGGTTAGTGCGGTTAGCGGTTGACGTTTTTCTCCGGTTCCTGCCGTGCTGCTTTGTGCGGACGGACCTGAAGGGTCACGGTCTGGATCGACCCGAGCTAGGAGGACCAGCGCGGACCGCGAGGGTTTGCGCCAGAGACACGTATGCCTCCGCTCCTCACATAGCGAGGACGGATCGTTTTAAACTGCACACACACACACCTGATACGCATACCTGTATGACACGTTGCTGAAATAGTTCGACAACTGAGTTCTCGTGGAGTATGAATGCTCCCTGCCGAAACAAACTTTTTTCTGTTCTCGCAGAACCCCAGCGAGAACAAATTTCTTTCTTCTTGTGGAGTATGAACAGGCCTTAAAACAAACTTCTTTTTCTCTGATTATTTGAAGCGAGCATGGAGCTCCACAGCAATATCTGGTGGTGGGAAATGTCCCCACTGGCCCTAAATATAGAGACGCCACTGGAAAAGAGGTCACTAAGTGTTTTATCTCAGGAACACAAACCTTTCAATTTGGTTTTTTAAACAGATAATGGATAAGGGAAGCAGCTTAGTCAGGGGGAGTGACCAGGGTGGGATCTGTCCTCAAAGAGGATGCAGGTGTGACTGCCATGGATATCCACCCAAGTGGGTAACGACCCCCTGGAGCGCCATCATGTTCCCACCATGCAGCTGGCATACCCCACTCAGAGGCTCTGTGGTGGACCTGTAGGACGACACGAGCGGTTTTTTGACAAAAATGTCTAAAAAATGGTGAGAATAGTTCAGATTCTGAGTGGCCTGTGTTAATGTGTCCTCCCGGTATAGGATGAGCCCCTTCTCCATCAGAGGAAAAAACTGAAGATTATTCCTTCACTATGCACTATCAGTTCCTCTCTTACATTTAAATATGCGTCCCAAACACTAGACAGACATGAGTGTCCCAAGGGACTCGTGTTAAGTGAGCCTCCTTATCTGAGAGAGATTAGTGGTTATCTTGCAACAGCTCAGACATTCTAAAGGCAGTCAGCAGGGCCGGAAAGCATTCAGGGGCAGAAGAAGCTTACAGACTTCTGAAACTGAGACATTTTTTAATGAGGAAAACTTTTAGACAAAAACAGTTTTTTATTTTTAGAAACCAAAAGGATAACAGGCACAAAAAGGGTTTTATTGTGCACAGAGAAGCTTTCTTAAGGTATCATAGATGTCTGGACAAGTAGAGTTCAGTAGAAGTGGATCCTACAGGTAGCTCCATCCTTGTCGAGGCAGCCCACGATGACAGAGTGGACTCTGCTGAAACGTCTCCTGGATGCTGTCCACCATTACTCCACTATGATTGGACGACTCTGGCTCACCGTGATGGTTATCTTCCGTCTGCTTATTGTTGCTGTGGCGACTGATGATGTCTACACGGACGAGCAGGAGATGTTTGTGTGCAACACGCTACAGCCGGGATGTTCCACAGTTTGCTACGATGTATTTTCACCCATCTCCCATCCTCGTTTCTGGGTCTTACACATTGTAAGTGTCTCTACTCCATCTCTTTGTTTTATCATTTACACATGGCACAGCCTGTCAAAGCAGCCCAGCAACACCACTCAGAATTTGGAGATAAGACCGGAATATGTCCCAAATCAGGAAGGCCCTGATGCACGGCAGGATGGCAAAAAAGATACATACGTTCTAAGTTATGACTCAGACAGCTGCTCTGTCCACTTCCATAAGCCTAGCCTAGCTGATGCGATGGAGGACATCATCGCCCAGAGCCTCCAGAGGAAAGCAGCCAACATCACAGCTCGAGCCTACACCTCAAGAGAGACTGAGATGATGTCAGGTGGAGTTCTGTCTAAATGTTATGTCGTCCATGTGTGCTTGCGAGCCATTTTAGAGATTGGCTTTGTCTTGGCTCAGTGGAAGCTGTTTGGCTTTCAGGTGCCAGTCTGTTTTCTGTGTACCTCATCTGCATGCAACAAGCCAGTGGACTGCTATGTCTCCAGACCCACAGAGAAAACCATCTTCCTGCTCTTCATGTTCTGTGTAGGAGTTTTCTGCATCTTGCTCAACCTGCTAGAACTGAATCACATTGGCTGGAATAAGATTCGTCAGGCCATGAAACTGAGACAGAGGGTGTTTTGGAGAGGTTGTTCAAGTATGCAAATGAAGTATAAACCTTTCCCATCCGACAGCCCTTCACTCATGTCTTCTTTCAGCTCCAAGGAGGTGGCTAGCATGACTGCCCTGCCCACTATGGACGTGGTTGTCGGTCATCAGCTTGACTGGATCTATGCTTTAAACTCCGGTGGTGTGAAGGAGCCACTAGAGGCCAGGAAAACAACACCAGAACGACTAAAGATGCATGATGCACAGAAAAGAGAAAGGCAGCCTTCAAAGGGTAAGGAGGAAAGCGAAGGGTCTAATTTGAGGAGTGTTGAGGTCTGGATTTAGACCAACAAGCTGCTGCTATCAATCATTGAAGAACTTATATCATTTATAAGTTAAAAACATGAAATGCCTCATTTAAAAGACTGGACAATATGTATTAGTACCAGGCCACTTAGTTAATTCATGTATGGAAAGGTTTTATCAGTGGCTGAGACAAATGCTTCTCTTTTACATTTAGAAATAATGGAGTCAAGGTTAAAATCCAAAGAAGAGCTATTCCTATGAATAATAAAGCCTCAAACAATCTGTTTTTAGGATAGACATTTAGAATGGCCATATATTGTGTTTTTGAAAACAATGAAATGGTGTTTGAGGCTGCTAACAGAAATGGGCTAATAGAAACCTGCTAATAGAAACCGGCTAACAGAAACGGGCTAATAGAAACCTGCTAATAGAAACCGGCTAACAGAAACGGGCTAATAGAAACCTGCTAATAGAAACCGGCTAACAGAAACGGGCTAATAGAAACCTGCTAATAGAAACCGGCTAACAGAAACGGGCTAATAGAAACCGGCTAACAGAAATGGGCTAATAGAAACCTGCTAATAGAAACCGGCTAACAGAAATGGGCTAATAGAAACGGGCTAACAGAAACAGGCTAATAAAAACCGGCTGAGCTCTATTCAGAGTTTACTTCATCCTAGAGGAGAGCTACAGAATTAACATGGCTCACTGATATCTGACAGAACTAATGTAAAAAATAGATGTGTTTTATTTCTGGGAGTCAAATTATGGGATGGTCTTTGTGACTAATTAAACTTAGTAAATCAATGATTATCTTCAAAAAGCTGCTTGTCATTGATATCTGGTTACACAGAGAACTCAGTTTTCTGTGGGATCGAATGGCATCAATCAGCTCAGCTTTAACCTTTGTTATTTCCATTATTGTTGCCTAGGTAATGTAAACGTAATAATTCTAAGGTTTTTTTATGCACTTATATTGTTTTTCTTTATATATTTATTTATGGGGAATTGCATATTGAAGTAATCAAAATAATTTAGATCATTCATTTTATAGTATGGAATAATTTCTCTTTCTAGCCTTTCAGCACCGCTCTTTGTTTTGGGCGGTACTATATTCTTTCTGTCCACAGATTTGGATAAAATGTCCAGTTACATGCTGTTTGAGCACGCTGGGATTATTTAGTCTTCAGATTCTGCCCTGCTGGATTTCATATAAAACTTGTTTGCATTTTCAATCTGTAAATAAAAATGTCTGTGAGTTCAGCTACATTTGCAGACCTGCCAACCTTATTAAAATATCTTGAGTACCACTTGTGTTGGGCGGCATTTGTTGCAGACTTTTGCTACTCCATTGTTTTGCATGCAGTAATTTCCCCATTCACTGGCTGGAAATTGGTAATACACACTATTTTAATATGTATTTCATTAAAATGGTAATAATTAATCCATCATATATATATATATATATATATATATATATATATATATATATATATATATATATATATATATATATATATATATATATATATATATATATATATATATATAAGGGTAAGAAACACACTGCCAAATACTATATTGTTGTTCATTTCTGCAGTG
>SSNR01000088.1:1805339-1810339 GCA_006937965.1 Callopanchax toddi | reverse complement strand
TTTTAATAATTCTGTTGAACATGGTTGAAAAGCTGTGTCTGACTTTTACTGGGTACATTTCATAGATTTTTAATTTATTACTTTTGTCAGATTCAAGTTAGTTTTGTAACCATTCTGAGTTTTTCTTTCATTGACTGATGGTACAAACAGTTTTGTCCACGTGTGTACATGAATCCAGACATTTCAGGACACTGTGAAACAGATTCATCCTTTGGAGGAAAAGAGATGAACAACTGGATATCATCAGCATCACAGGTGGAGGATCTACTTCACCTTCAGGACCTGCAACAGCTGAACAGCAAACCATCTGCCCTCTGATTGGACAGCTTGTTTCCTGTTGAATCTTCTGATCAGTTGTTTGTATAAAGTCAGGGTCAGTCTGTTTGTGTCAGATCCAATGTGTGACCTGTTAGTTTTATTCTTTACTAAAGAAACCTTTACCCATTTCACTGAGTGGAGTCTTAACTTAAAAAGTCATCAAACACTGAGGCTCAGATTCTTGATGCTAGTTTGAGCCCACTCAGATCTAGGGGTGTAACGGATCAGAAAACTCACGGACTGGATCGGTTCACGGATTTGAGTCACAGATCCAGGGCTCTAGACTGCGACCAAATTTCGAAAAGGTGCAACTAAAAAATATCATAGGTCGCACCAGTGCGACCAGCTGTTTGAAGGGAAAAAAGTCTCCTTGTGCTTCATGCATTAGACCAGAGATACTCCGAAATACAAATCTTAACGGGACACATCAAAATCTATGAACGGGTCCGACCCGTCGGCTCGTCAAACGAGCGGAAGCGCTGCTTCATCAGAGACCCGTTCCAGAAGCGCTCAGGACTCATGATTACATCCCAGGAACGAGGAACCGGTGTGGTTCAGGGAAAAAATTATAAATCCGCGACGTGGAACGACTCCCCGTGGTTCAACCACTGAAACGCATTAAACCAGAAGTACGAAAATCTACATTTTAATGGGTCACACCGACGCCGTGTCCAGACGGGGCGGGGGAGAAATACGCTGCCAAGCTGTTTCTAGCAGCGACTCGCTCCAGACACTGAAACATCAGTCAGCTGTAGTCGGATCTCAGCGAAATAACGAGGATGATATCGCGCCGACAACGTGGATTTAATTAAAGAGCTACAGCTCAGGAGGAGATGTTAACATGCGGGTCAGATGTGCGGCTCTCGGTCCGACCGCCGACCCCCCCCCCCAATCTATAAAACTATAAATCTATAAACGGTTTATCATGCTGTGATCAACACACTGACCACTGGTGTCTCCTCCACCTGCTGCCTTTCAGCATCAGGCAGCAAAATGATCATCATTTCATTCAAAACAAGAGCAAACAGAATGTAGACACAAAATAAATAGGAATGAAAAGGAGCTGAGAGGAAAAAATATTATTTTCTGCCTCGTTTTTACAAAAGAACATGAAATCAGTTTCCATCACATTCCTGTTCTAACTTTTACATTTAGTCTCAGACGCCATCTTCATTTATATTTTCATAATGACCTCATACCTTTGATTTAAAACATTTAAAATAGATTTAATAACCTTGTTGATTATTTCCATAATTTTACTCTGTTTACAGAAATACTCAATTCCTTTTATTGGTTCTAAATCAGGTCTGTAAAGACTTCAGTTCCTTTTAAATTAGAACTATTTACTCTAAAACATTTTCTAAACGTTTATTGGTCAGGTATTTTATTAGCTTGGTACATTGTAATATTTTCCTACAATATTAAACATCTAGACAAGGCTAAAGATATAGAGACCAAACTAAGGAAGAGTCCATCTGAGGACAGGCGTCCATCTGAGGACAGGCGTCCATCTGAGGGACAGGCAGGGGCGAAAATCCCAGTTCATTGTTGGGGGGGGGGACATTAAACAGTAAAATGTTTGAGAGAAATTTCTGAGGGGGACACTAAAAAATGATTTTTTTCTAAACATTCTTGCATATCATTAAGCCAGAACTGTAATTATGATGTAGCTAGCCATTATTTATTAGTCCATATCCAAGCTGTCTACAGCAGCGGTTCCCAAACTTTTTTTGCCGCTCACCCCCTTCTACGTCCCAGCCGTGTTCGCGCACCTCAATCCCCGGATGGAGATCTCTGACATTTGAACAAATTCCTGGTACCTACGAATCATTAATGTTACACATTTTCGATACTTTTGAGTGTTATTAAATCAGATGTAACCGAGGATTACTGTGAGAGTCGCGTGTCCTACAGTCAGTAAACGTCCCTCACATTTCCATGTGATGCGCTTATCTTGTACAGACGGCGGGTGTGTATGGGGGAGTGGTGATCAAATGTTTGGAAGTGAGCAGGAGGTTACTATACTGGATTAAACTTACGGTTAGCTTAACTAACTGCTTGGTGTTTTAAATTAAAACCCAGCTCCGTTAGCCATTAGCTCATCGACAGCAGAAAGTAGCGCTGCATCTTTAGTAAAAACAAAAGAAACAAAGAAAACGACTCACCATGGAGTTGATTAAATAAGGACACACATGGAATCAATCAGCAGAGTTGTTACAAGCTGTCAAGAAGGATTCTTTGAATAAATAATATCCATTTGATGAGGTAAACAGTCCAGCAGCTCCTGCAGCTTTGCCCCGGAACTAATAGTAAAAGTTATTGTCGCCTTCAAAATAAAGGTCTGCTCGAAAGAGTTCACATGATTGACAGATAAAAGACTCGGAGTTCATCCAATATTGTCCCACAGCTCCACACAATAATGGTATACATGTTTATTTACACATTTTTACTGAGTGGGGAAAAAAACACTGTAAATGTGTCATTATTTCACATTTCCGCCATTACAGTTTTGCAACTCCCTAGTGGCAGCTCGGGAATCCCTGGTCTACAGGACTTTGATGCTTCATCAGAATATTTTTCAACAAACTGCCTCAATGTTGTTGGGCTCTTTCAACTTGGTGTTTTGATTAACTGAAAAACGACTGGATGTTTTTATTTTTCTCTCCTCTTCCATTCTGACCTGAGCAGCCAGACTGCTGGACAAACACCTGCCTACAGATTATTATTAAGTTGAGGAGAGATGCAACACCCAGCTACAGATAACGTGTTTAATTAGTCTAGGTTGAGTTTTTTTTTTTTTCTGTAAAAGAAAAATGTTTCATATCCAGAAACTAAAAACAGTCCCAAAAAACATCTGACTTGAAAATTGATTTAATTAGAGAAGAATAAGAAGTGGAAATGATCAGTCAGATTATTAGAAAAAGAAATCTGTTTAACAGAACATTTAAGTCAAAGTTGTAACTACAACATAAAAAACAAAATAAAAAATACAAAATTGGAACAGAAAATCAGCTTCTAATTAATAATATCTGACATAAATGAATAAATCTGGACAAAATCTGTCTAGAAACGTAACTGGCAGTGAGACAGGAGGAGGACGGTGTCTCAGTCCTCTGACTGACTGTCTGTCCCCTGTCTCTCTCTCTCCTGTCTGTCTGTCCCCTGTCTCTCTCTCTCTCTCTCCTGTCTGTCTGTCCCCTGTCTCTCTCTCTCTCCTGTCTGTCTGTCCCCTGTCTCTCTCTCTCCTGTCTGTCTAAGGATGAGTTTGAGTCAGAAATGTTATCAAAACTTTCTGCAGACATTCGTTTCTCCGTTAAAACCAGCTCCAAGCAGCGAGTCGCTACGTTTTTCTCTCTTTCTTCCGTGAACAGACGCAGCCTGCACGGCAAATGCTGCGTTCACAGACCAATATAAACTCAGGACATCTCAAAACCAACAACAGACAAGACGTATTTTACACAAAACAACGATGTGGATTAATGTCAAAATAAATCTGTATGTGATTTAGTTAGTGAATAATCAACCCAACATCGGGTGGTGGAGCGGACATCGACTCTACAGGGACAACCTGCTGTGTTTATGTTAAACAGGCAGCAGACTTCACATGAAGGAGCTGAAATACAGCTTTTCATGTAATGGAGGAGCTTGTTGAACAAGAGAAACGATCAATAACTTTTTAACTGATCACTGAACGTTCTAATGCCTTAAATTTTTAAATAAACTCCATCATTTCGTCCTGACCGGTCCAGCTCTGAGTGAGGAGCGGAGCAGGCAGCGAGTCGGAGCGGCCCCTCCCATCAGGGAAACGGACTGTACCAACTCACTGTGAGAATGGGGGGGGGGGGACTGGAAACTTTCAAGAATTATAAATCTTATAGTTTGTTTTTAAGTAGCACAATTTGTATTGGGCTTTCAACTGCCGGTACTGTAATATTTAAAAAAATATAAGATTTGTGTTTGTTGGGATTTTGGAGGGGACAACTTTATGTGAGGGGGGGACATGTCCCCCCCGTGATTTTCGCCCATGGGGACAGGTGTCTATAATGGAGGATTATCCATCAGACATTTAGCTATGAAATGTTCAGGTTGAGACGTTCATGAGAAACATGAAGTTAAAACAAACTGATCATAAAATGTTTTAATTTTCAGTTTCAGCTGATTGAAGCACTTTACTTTTTCAGTAGGTAACCCGTCTGATACAATTCAGCTTCAAATAAAGAACTTTATGTTTACTAGCTTGTTAATTAGTTATTTAGGAGTTAATATATGTATATGGGCAGAGATTTTTTTAAAAGTGAACCTATAAAACTGCAAACTTGGGTGCACCTAACTTTTGTGCTGGTGCGCCTAAGAAAAAAAATGTAGGCGCACCGGTGCAACCAGTGCAAAAAGTTAGTCTAGAGCCCTGGGATCAGATCATTTTTTGGATCGGCAGGAAAAAAAAAGATAAAAAACTTTGTTCTCTCATTATTTTCTAAAACACTGAGCAACATTTTTCTGCTCAATCCTCATTAAATATAAACAACATTTAACTCAAGACGTCAACCTGATGCTTCGATACAATTTTGAATCATATTAAAACAAATTAATGGGGGAGATAGACTCATGCACCTCTCAGGGGTCACAGACCTGCTTCTGTCAAACTAGTCTCTCCCTGTGTTCACAGCTGGGGGGGGGGGGGG